>CP139503.1:372944995-373192116 GCA_021014915.2 Artemisia tridentata subsp. tridentata
ACACACCTCCTAACAACTTGGTCAGCACACACTTTATAAAGCTCTGGATCCTTCCAAATATAATGCTTCAATTGAGAAAAGAAGTATTGTCTTTGTTGTTTGGACCAGTTATCCGGAAGCTTTTTAACTACAAGGTAGTTAACAATGTTTGCATACCAAGGGAGCTTAGAAACCTCAAATAAGCTTTCATCCGGAAAGCTTTCTTTGATCACGTCAGATGGGTTGAACGGTGGAGGGATAATCCTGGACAAATGGTCGGCAACCACATTTTCTGACCCCTTTTTATCCCGAATTTCAAGATTAAATTCTTGTAAGAGCAGAATCCACCTAAGCAACCTCGGTTTTGTCTCTTTCTTGGCCAATAAATGTTTCAGGGCACTGTGATCAGAAAATACTATCACCTTAGAGTGCCTCCAGATATATGACCGGAACTTATCAAGAGCAAAAACCACGGCTAGCAATTCCTTTTCAGTAGTGGTGTAATTCATTTGAGCTTCTGAAAAAGTCTTACTAGCATAGAAGATTACAACAGGTTTCTTATCGGCCCGTTGTCCCAGCACTGCCCCAGCGGCATAATCACTCGCATCACACATGATCTCGAAAGGCTTCGACCAATCAGGTGACTGCAGAATCGGGGCTTCAACAAGCTTTTGCTTAAGCATATTGAATGATTTAAGACATGATTCATTAAAGTCAAATCGTGCCTCTTTTAAGAGTAAATTACAAAGAGGCTTTGATATAGCACTGAAATCTTTAATAAATCGCTTGTAGAACCCTGCATGACCAAGAAAATATCGCACAGCTTTAACGTTAGTGGGAGGAGGAAGGGTTGAAATTATTTGCACCTTGGCACGGTCAACCTCGAATCCTTTTTCAGAGACAACGTTCCCCAATACAATTCCCTCACGAACCATGAAATGGCTCTTCTCCCAACTAAGCACTAGATTAGTTTCGGTGCATCTTTTTAACACACTTTCAAGCTGACCCAAACAGCTTTCAAAGGATTGACCAAAGATGGAGAAATCATCCATAAATATCTCTACATATTCTCCAACCATGTTCTAAAAGATGCTCATCATGCACCGCTGAAAGGTAGCGGGTGCATTACACACACCAAATGGCATTCGGCGGAATGCAAACGTCCCATAAGGACATGTAAAAGTAGTTTTGGCCTGGTCATTAGGATGGATGGGTATTTGATTATGCCCGGAGTACCCATCCAAAAAGCAATAGAACTTCTGACCGGAAAGCTTCTCAACTATTTGATCAATAAAAGGTAGTGGGAAATGATATTTAGATGTGGCATTATTTAGCTTACGGTAATCTATGCACACTCTCCACCCGGTCACTAGTCGGGTGGTGAGTTTTTCCCCACTCTTGGTTTCCACAACAGTGATACCAGCCTTTTTAGGCACCGTTTACGTGGGACTTACCCATTTACTATCCGAGATAGGATAGATGATACCAACATCTAGCCATTTGAGAACTTCCTTCTTCACTACTTCCTTCATATTAGGATTCAAGCGCCTTTGCGCATCTCTTGCTGGCTTAACATTTGTGTCCGTAACAATTCGGTGCATACATAATGAAGGACTAATTCCTTTCAAGTCTGCAATTGTCCATCCCACTGCTGCTTTATACTTGGAAAGCACTTTCAAAAGTGATTCCTCTTGTGATCCAGAAAGATCAGAAGCAACAATAACGGGTAAAGTATTGTTAGGACCTAGAAAAGCATATTTGAGATTGGCGGGCAAAGGTTTCAGCTCAAGAGTTGGAGGCACCTCTAGCGACGGCTTTGTGGCTGTGTCAAAATTAGTAGGCAAGGGCTCCACTTTATAAGTCCAAGGTGGTTTTTGATGGTCCAAATAACTGACCAAACACTCTTGAATCTCTTGTACTTCAGCAACTTCGAGAATCTCCTCATTCTCACCAGTTAAATACAAATCTAAAGGATCATCCTTAAGCATACGGGGTGCATGCTTTTGGACTTCCTCATCGATCACATCCACCTGGTAGCATTCATTCATAGTAGGAGAATTCACATAATTAAACACATTCAATCTTAGCTTCTTATTATCGAAGGCAATATCCGTGGCGCTAGTTCGACAATTAATCCAAGCGTCTATCGTGGCTAGGAATGGTCGCCCCAGGATAATGGTTGGTTGGACATCCTTGTATGGTGACTCGGTGTCCATAACAAAGAAGTCAACTGGGTAATAGAAGTCATCAACTTTTACAATAACATCCTCTAAGATACCTCTAGGAATTTTGGTAGATCGATCGGCTAAGGAAATTATAGTGTCAGTCTTACGAAGAGTTCCTAAGTCATACTTATCGACCAAACTAGCAGGAAGGATGTTGATACTAGCACCGAGATCAAGGAGCGCCTTCTTAATGGCAATATTTCCCACCACAACTGAAATCAATGGTGCTCCAGGATCTTTGAATTTGGGAGGAAGAGAGCTAGATAAGATTGTACTGACATGCTCAGTTAGGTCAATCTTTTTAGGCAAAGTTGCCTTCAGCTTCCTCTTTTGGGTACACAAGTCCTTTAAAAACTTGGCATATGCAGGAATTTGCTTGATAGCATCAATAAGGGGGAGATTGATCTTTACTTGCTTGAAAGTCTCCCACATATCCTCAGAATGAGGACCCTTTTTAGCCAATCTTGTAGATTCTGATTTTTCCAAAGCTGCGGGGTAAGGAGTGGTTGTGCTTGACACACCACCCTCCCCAACTTTGGGTGATTCAGTAGCTTCAGGATTCTGTGTTGCTGGTTTTGGAAAATCTTTTAACACATCATTTACCAACTCAGAATCAGACTTAACATTATCAGCTTTTTTTACCTTTAACAACAATTTCGTCATCAGTAACGAAATCCTCGACATCATGAGAAAAATCATGAACACTTGGAATTTTGATGTCATTGTTGTAGGTTTTACCATTTCGAAGAGATGTCACCATATTCAACTGCTCAGGACCACCTGGCTTATGCGTTGGATTGAGAGTGGGATAGCTTGGAAGCTTACCCGCTTCTCGTTTGTGAACCTCTTCAGCCAACTGCCCCAATTATCTCTCAAGATTTACTACAGATTTAGAGAGGGACTCAAACTTTAGGTTTGCACCTTGATTGGACTTGGCCAACTCGCTTAGGATCAAGTCAAACTTTTGGTCAACATTGGATTGTTGGCCATTGCTTGAACCTTGACCGTGATTTTGGTATTGATGTGGCCTTTGTTGGTAGGAGCTTTGTTGTTGGTAATTGTTAGAGCGATTGTCGTCATCCTTTCAATGGAAGTTGGGATGATTGCGCCATCCCGGATTGTAACTTTCGGAGAATGGGTCATTTCGTGGACGGTTTCCATAGACTCCATTTACCTCCTCATTCGATGGCGTCCCCCAATTTTGACAATTATTGACCGAATGACTCGGATCACCACACATTGAGCACACGTCATGCGACACATGCGACACATTTGAGGCACCTTTTCCTAGATTTCTCAACAAAAGATCAACTTTCTTACTTAACTCGCTAATTTCAGAATTTGTGCCATGTTGGTTAGACACAAAATTGGCGGAAGATGTATGGTTGTTATTTCGATCCACCGAAGCTTGGGTCTTGGAACCCTTGCTCAGCTTTTCAAAAAACTCCCATTCTTCCTCCATGGGACGTGAGAAAAACGTACCCCCACTAGTTGCCATCACAAATTGTTAGTTGTGATAATCCAACCCATCATAGAAGACTTTGACAAGCTCCCATTTTGGAACATCGTGGTAAGGGCAAGTTTTTAACCACTCTTTTAGCCTATTAAAAGCTTCGTGAAACTGCTCGCCTGGGATTTGACGAAAGGATTTAATCTTATTCCTAAGGGCAGCAGTTTTACTTATAGAATAAAATTCATCAAGAAACGCGGATTGCATTTCAGACCATGATTTAATACTACCTGTTTCGAGAGATGCGAACCAGGCCTTAGCTTGATCTTTAAGATAAAAAGGAAAAAGGCTAAGTCTTACCCCATCCTTAGTGGTGTTACTAACTTGATATGTATCTGCAATGGAGAAGAACTCCCGCAGATGTGCGTATGGCTCCTCATGACCTCTAAACACGGGTAAGATCGCTATGAGGTTCGGCTGGATCTTGAAGTTGCTCACAGCCCCATTAGCCACAGCCGGATAGACAATCGGTGAGGGATCCTCGAAGTTCCCTGGTCTGTAGTAGGAATCCACACCCCGTGGTGGGGATTCTGCACCGGCGGCATCGTCGTCACCTGGCATTTTCGTGAAAAGCTCTTCTAAACCTGCCAAATCAAGGTTAGTAGAAAACTGTCTAACTGTTTTCCTCCTCAACCTTGCACTTCTCCCTACCTCAGGATCGTAAGCTAACAGTGATGTACGTCCCGATCTACGTGTGTGCATACACTAACCTGCACACTCTCAACTAACAAAACAAACAAGCAAACAAAACAAGAGAAAAAGAAAATCTTTTTGTATTTTTTTTATTTTAAAACTATTAACAAAAACTTAAACCAAAAGCGCACTCACTCCCCGGCAGCGGCGCCAAAATTTGACCGATGTCGTTGTACCGATAAAAAATAAACCTAATTACCTTATACTAGATAGGGCAAGCGGGTATTGTATCCACGAGGAGTATGTGGTTTTAATTTAAGTTTTGGGGTGATCACTGATCAATAAAAGTTTTGGTTTTGAAATCTTAATAACTAATATACCGATTAAGCTAATGATTAAACTAGAAAGTGAATAAGCGACAAAAAGTAAATAAGCAATTAAAAATTAAAGAAGCAAATAAAAATAAGATTTGTAAACAGTTGAGTAAAAAGCAATCCCTCCCGGCTCCGGATATAATGGTATGACCAAGTTACGGATTATTACTAATGTTTGTTTTCAAACCACATATACATAGTTTGTATTAATTGAAAAGGACAATTTTGGGCACAAGTTATACTCACCACACGAATCGTCTTAATACCTAAACTAGTTGGACTCGGCACGACTCGTTGACTAGAAATAACATGTCTTACAATAATCTTATCAATTAATTTAATAATTACTCAAATGAACAATTATGGGTACAAATTATGTTTACCATATGACCGTCTTAACCCCTATACTAATTAGGCTCGGCACAATCGTTGACTCACAATAATATGTCTTGCAATAATTCAATCAAATAATCATATTAAAATATTAAAATCAAACAAATGATATGCATTAAAATCATATGAATTAATATTTGACAAACAAAATAAAATCCGTAAACATGATCAAACCAAACATATCTTTTACCGGGAGAGATTACAAGAGATTTAGCCGCGCATCACAATCGTAGATATCATCTCCATTCCGATTTGCATGATGCTACGTACTGTATATTGAATCAAAGGAATTAAATCCCTTACTACCAATGCAGGTTCGCCGAGGTAAAATAATATATCTTGTTTTCTTTTGTTTATGATCAAATGGAATAAAAAAATGGCGGCTGCTCTTTTTCTTTGCGAATGATGTCCTATGAATTCGAATGGGGTCTCACGAATATAATATAAAAAGACGGCTGCTATTTCTTTTTCCTTGTGTTTCTGTGTCGAAGATGTTAAAATAAAAGGGGGTCGGGTTTTTTTTTTTTTTTTTTTTTTTTTTTTTTTTTTTTTTTTTTTTTTTTTTTTTTTGTCCATGGGATCCACCGAAATAATAAAAATATATCCCCTTTGTCTTTTCTTCACAGCAAAGCCAAGAAAGCCTTGGGCTTTCTTTCACTTCTTCTCGTTCAAATCAGCCAACCCACAAACAAAATGGACTTTTATTTATCTAATGGTATAAGGCCCAAATATTTTATAAGATAAATTGGGCTAAAACCTCAATAGCCACGAGTTGGCTGTTCCAGCTGATAAACGCACAAGTAAACTTCCGAATTTTATGCATTTTATTATTTGTATGTGAAGATTTGTTTTTACTCTTTCTGTGGCCTTTCGAATCATCTAAAACGGAACTCCGACGAAGAAGTTATGACCAAAATAATGCGACAATGTCCAAATCTTTCATGTATTTATTTTAAGCTTGTAATATCGCAACTTTAGCTCCTTACTGTGCATAGCCTACATAATCACAAAACACCTCAAAGAACATGTATAACAACGAATAACAATTCAACAATGCGTAATTAACATGCTATGAGGTGTATGTAAAATACACCGATCACATGCCATGATGTCATAGTACATTTCCAATTTTAGAATAACTAGTTTATGAAAGTAAACTTTGTAAAATGTATATACTACCTAAGTGATGTTTAATTTGTGTTTATGAAAGACTTTATATATAAAAGACTTTAACCATATTTATGTTTTGCTAAAATAAAGTTTATAATTGCCGTTAACAAAATATAACAAATATCGTAAAATATAAATAACGTTTTTAGATGATATTTGTATTAACAATCTTCCCCTTTTTGTTGAGGACAAAACATAAAATTTATTTTTAAGCAATGAGATAAATGAAGTACAAGTCTTTTTAAAAATATAGATTAAACTTGTTTTATGCAACTTTTAAATCAATTTAGATGTTTTAAATTGTATAAAATGTGTGAGTTTTGAGTTTAATACTTTCTCCCCCTTTTTGTCGAAACAAAAAAAAGAAAAGCTTAGCGGAATGTAGTGCAAGCCCGAGCTTGATTAGCTCCCCCTTGGTCAATACTCCCCCTAGTTAGGGTGCCAAGTATAAGATGCATGGATTTTGAGTGCTACAAAACAAAGGTTAGTGATAAATAGTTCAAACCAACCATGGATATAATGTACAAGAAGAAGTCACAACCAACACACAAACATTAATAAACATCATTCATTAGTAAAATATTTTATGACAAAAGTCACAAAATGGGACAATAATGGAGATGTTGTAAAAGGAAATGCAAAAATAAAAAATAACTTAGAAAGAAAAATCCTAGAATATAAAAAATAACTTAGAAATAAAAAGTCCTAAGATGTGAAGCTCCTAATGTGATCATCTATTGTAAAGGATGAGAAAGAGCGTTAAGACGCTCGAGGATGTGATTTAGAATGAACCTCATCTCGTTTAGGAGTTCATGAACCATTATTTTGGTTCTTTCACTAAGATGAGCGGTTCTTTCACACATGGAGCAACCATGGCGAGGGAAGTTTGGTAGTAGACTAGGTTCATTTGTTGGTGGTGGTGGTGGTGGAACATTTGCTGAGTGGTGGTTGGGATTTGGTGGTATGTTGTTGGCATTGGAGAACAAGACTTCTTGTAAATGTATGGCTTCTTGAATGTGGGAGCCTATCATGTTTTTGAAGGTGAGAAGACCATTCATTTCATTGTGGATGTTGCGGATTTCTTGTGAGCTTGGAGGGTCAATCCACATGGATTCATCTATTTTCTCAAAGGTAGGGAAATAGGAGTGAGATTGTTGTGTTTGAGCTTGTGGTGGGGGTTGATCATGATGTTGATGGTCTCCATAGAGTGGCCCATGGATATCCTTATAAATAGGATGAAAAAGTAGGGGTTGTGGTTAAGATGGTTCATTATGAAAAGCCTCATTGGGCATGAATGATGCTCGAGGTTGTTGATGAGCAATACGCTCGATTGATCCAAACGATGGTAGAGGTGGTGGATTTGATGTTCTAGGTGGCAAGTCTTCTAAAGTTTCCAAGAATGGATGTGGTGAAGTTGGTGGTGTAGCAAAGAGTTCTATGGCTTCAAGTTTTGGAGACTTAGGAGGTGATGGTGATTTGGGGGAGGGGGGTGAGATGAAACGGGAGGTGGTGTGGTGGCTATTGGTATTTTGGTTGGTGGTGGAGTAGTTACAATAGTTTGTGATCTTGGTGGAGGTGTAGGTGTAAAACCCAAAATTTATATAAAGCACCAAATAAGTCCCAAACCTTTGGTAATGAGCAATATATGAAGTAAGGTAATTTTTACTACAACATTTCAACATTTTGCAATATACAAAAAAAAAAAAAAAAAAAAAAAAATACATGTTACACACAAAATATGCATGGGCCAAAAATTTACCTATACTAAACCAAATTCCCGAAATTCATGCCCTCTCCTACTCCTCTCACACGGTTTTTTAATTATTACCATATATCCCATCGCAAAACCCTAAATCGACACACAAAAATTCACACACAAACCATACGAAATTCTGGAGGCTGTGGTATATTTTTCTGGTGTTCATCTACATCCAAGGAGGGTAGGAAAAATAGTGCTAAGGTCATTGGGTCGCTAGGTTGATTCGTGGAAGTTTTCTTGTGTCGAATTGTTCAGCCGAGAAGAACAAAAACTCATACGCGTCATTCATTCGTTCAAATCTTCATCTGGTATTTTTCCTATATTCTTTACATCATATATGAGTGTTATAAAATAGCTAAATCAGCCCATGCACGTAAAACAAATCGTGATAATTATAGATGCTAAAAACGTGAATAAAACCTAAATTAATTCATACAATTTTTCTGAGCTTCAAACCTATTTTATCTGGACTCTATATGCCTCATATAACTCTGGAAAAATGATAGATTCGAATCATGCATGCTCATTTGATCATATGGAAATTAATGGGATTAAAACCCTAAAAACGAAAATAATTTCTAATCTGTTCATGCGACTTTTCTGGGATGAGATCATATTTTATTTGGGTTCTATAGGCATCATATAACTCTGTAAAAATGGTAGTTGTAATTGTTAAAGCTTAAATCATCCATATTGAATTTTGTTAGAACCGGATTTAAAAGAAAATAAAGAAAAAGATAAAAACCCAATCGATTGGAATTAGGGTTAGGGTTTTGGTGATTGGATCTGATCAATAAATGTGTTTTAAGGTTGTATGAATGATTGGGTAATGATTGGAATAATTAGGGTTAGGTTTTGATAATTAAAATGTTTTACCGATTGGAAATTAAAAGTAAAAGGGTGTGTTTTGTAATTATTGAAACTTGTGGGGTATTTTTGTAAGTCATTTTGGATCTGGGGTAATGTGTAAAAAATATAATATGGGGGTACCTTGTGTAAAATTGGTAAGTATAGGGTTTATTTGATAAATTAGTTAATTATTTAATTCGGTTTAGAAATAATTAAAATTGAGGGACCTATTTTGTAAATTCTGGAAATTGAAGGTGGTTTCGTATAATACTTAATATAAGGGGCTTGATGTGTAATTTGGAATAATTGAAGGCTTAATGTGTAAATATGAATATTGTAAGGATTAATTAGTAATTTAAGTAATAATAAGGTTTAATTTGTAATTTATATAACTAAGGGTTTAACTTGTAAAATGGTTAAAGTTAAAGGATTGGAACTGTAATTATGGGAAACTTATGGATTAAAATGAACGACTTGTAATACCTGCTAATTCTGGAAACCTGCTAAAAATATAAAGTTACTAAATATGGAAAGTTGCTATTTTTGGAAAGTTACCTGAAAAGGAAAGTTACTAAAAATGGAAAGCCGACTAAAATAAGTAATCTGAATTAAACAAGCTAATAATAAGACAGTCCTGAATTCGTGTAGATTCGCTGAAGATGGAGTTGCTTCCGACCTTTATATTTCTGTTGTGTTTTTCATTTGCGGTATAAGGTACAGATATTCTGACTTTCCTTATAAGGTTTCTCATGATCTCTTTCATATTCTGATCCCTTAGTTTTTGATCTGATGCCATTGCTATGATTCCCTTTGCTTGAACCTCCTCTATTGATTCCATTTGATATGACCTCTGATATGAATCTATGTTATGAAAACCTTTTTAATTATACCATGGAAATGTTTTGAGAAAAACCAATTTAAAAAGATGTTTATAAATGATGCGAAACTACTTTTATATGAAAGGTTACTAACTTTTGTGAACACTATATTTTGAAGACTAGCTTTATGAAAAACCGTTTTGAAAGACTATTTTTATGAAAGCTACTTTAAAGGATCGTTTTATGAAAATCATGAATTAAAGGATTGTTTAAAATGGACTTTTGATAGAAACTTCTGAAACGGACTTTTGATCTGAACCTGGACTTGATTATTTAATATGAACCTTGATCTGATAAACTCTAATTTGGACTTTTGGTACTACTTCTGATGAGTGGAGAGAACCTTGGACTTAGAAGATTTGATAGCTATTCTGGGTTAGAGATGATTAGAAGTTATTATACTTTAGAATTAGTATTTATCGGAAGTTTCATTTGTAATCTTGTAGTTTCTGTATTTCATTTGTAACCTTTGAGAATTCTTGTATTACTATAGATGTATGCTTTGTTTTGATCTGATATGAAACCATTATTGTGATATCTTTACCCTTATCGGGTTGGGGTGTTACAATTTATGGTATCAGAGAGACAGGCTGCGACTCGTAATACATTTACCCTTGACCTGTGTTAGTTAGACCACTAAGTTTCCACTGTAGGCGCTCATAAGACAACCTTTGAAAATTTGCTTTAGGATTTCCCTATAGGAACTTAAGTTCTGACCAGTGAGGAATGGGTAGACTATAAGTCATTTGTTTAAGTATCATTGCTTCCGCATCACTCTGATTCGTGTCTTGCTTGCTGAGACCACTTTTGGAGATTTAAAGTTCACGCTTTGCACCACCTAAGATTCCGACTCCGACCTCTGATTCTTTTGTTAATCATTTTGATGCCTCTTCGGGCATTCTGAGAATCTCCATGACGATGACCTAATTGATACATTCTGTTATTTGCTTTTGATAATCATCTATAAATCTTCTGATCCTATTTGAGTCCGTCTTAAACATCTCTGTTCCCATGAGAAGATTTGTGGTGTTTTAACCATGAGTATAAGAACGTTTTCATTTCACTTTTGCACGATAAGACTTGCGTTGTCGATCTGTTTTCATTGGATAACTAATTTTGATTTTGTTCTGATAAAGGATAGGTTGATTGATCATTGACGACTACTCTACTATGTTTCACCTTCGGTGTTTGAACCCATTTTGAACTCCCTACCATGATTTCCGATTGTTAAAGTTTTGCTACCACTACCTGATTTTGATCATCACTTCCGACCTGTTTGATACTTCTCCAACTATCCCGAAAGTCATTTAACCCTAATGTGTTTGACACATTCTATAAATTCATTACCCGTGCTGGATGAAAATGTATCATCTGATACTACTCTGTCTTGCAAATCCATTACTACCCCTATGAGAACTCCGGTGGTTATTAACCATGGATATAGGAAGTTTATTCCCTCCCTTTGAATAATGAATCTTGCCGTCAACTAGTTTCCTTTGGAAGGACATGACGATAATTTTGTCTCGATATGAAATTGTTAACTGAGCTTCTATATGCCTCACTTTTGACAGTTATACGATGTTCGTATTACCGATTATTCGCAACCTACCTGCCACTTATGCTAATTAGCTAATCAAGACTCCAACGCTTTGAACTGTTTGCTCATCTGCCTCGACACTTTGATGAACCATGTACTTGACCTGGATATATGAACTATCCGTCTGGCTTGGCGACTGTAATTAGCCTACGAATCCGTTTAATTTTGATATATTCGATTTTGAGGACCTAAAGTTATGTATTGGCTGGCCCTCATAAGCTGCCAGGGACTACCGTATCTGATAAAGTTTTGCTACCACTACCTGATTTTGATCATCACTTCCGACCTGTTTGATACTTCTCCAACTATCCCGAAAGTTTCCGTTACCTGATAATAAGATCCTCTGAAAGATTTTGTTTCCCTACTAGTAATTCCGTTTTGTGTAGATTTTGCGTATGTTGGATGATGGTTTGTTATGAGAATTTTGAAGCAACCACTAATATTGCCTGGGTTGATTCTGGTGAGTGATGAAGGATTGACGCTATTGGCGACGTATTCAATCCTGATAAACATTATAGATCTGTTCCGTTAACTCTTTCGAGTAGTTCGTTCTCCTCTTAGTTATGGTATTTAATTTTGATGACCTCTGAGACTGTAGAAAGATTAGGTAGATTAAGATAAGTGATTTTGTTCACGACTTGAGATAAAGTATGACCATCATGAGGGCATATTATATGATGCCAGTATTATGACGTCTGGCCAACGTGATAATACTTACATCATATAACGTGCACTTGTTGTGGGCATAGGATATTTCGAGGAGTGCCTTAGAGCTTTAGAAATTCTGATAACTGTTTGAGATTATCTGCGTTAGTGAGACTTTAAGTTCATTCTACCTATACGCGTAATCTGCTTTCACCGTTATGCGAATTGATACGTCTGGATTCTTGCCACGCATCTTGCTGACCTCTGCACTTCCGATAAGAATCTTAGGTTCTGTTGTAGAACTTTCTGTCAATTGATGTTATCGACAATCTATTTTCTGTACGTTCTCATCTGATTTGTCTAATCAAATTCTGTGGACGGCATATCCGTCAAAATCCTACGTATTTCCCGTATCTCTTCCGAGAGAATGCGATTATCATCTATTACAATTGGTATATTATTCTTTGATCTGAATTCAGTATGATTTGTCTTTTCTGAGAAAACCGAAGCTTTGATCAACAAGATGGAGTCATGAGAAACAAGTCCTTCATGTTTCTGTTCACAGTCAGTTGTGCCTCCGTTTCGTTTCACCTCAATTTTCGAGGAAGAAAATTTTTCTTTTAGAAGGGAAGAAGTTGTAAAACCCAAAATTTAAAAGCATGCAAAATGACCAAATTGCCCCTGAGACTTTATAATTCAATTAAAATATATATAAAGCACCAAATAAGTCCCAAACCTTTGGTAATGAGCAATATATGAAGTAAGGTAATTTTTACTACAACATTTTGTAATATACAAAAAAAAAAAAAAAAAAAAAAAATACATGTTACACACAAAATATGCATGGGCCAAAAATTTACCTATACTATATGTTTAATATTTTAATAAATCATTTAAATGAGATAAGCCCAAAACAAATATGGAAACAATGTGTAAATCGGTATGATTGATTTCCCTAAACCAAATTCCCGAAATTCATGCCCTCTCCTACTCCTCTCACACGGTTTTATAATTATTACCATATATCCCATCGCAAAACCCTAAATCGACACACAAAAATTCACACACAAACCATACGAAATTCTAGAGGCTGTGGTATATTTTTCTGGTGTTCATCTACATCCAAGGAGGGTAGGAAAAATAGTGCTAAGGTCATTGGGTCGCTAGGTTGATTCGTGGAAGTTTTCTTGTGTCGAATTGTTCAGCCGAGAAGAACAAAAACTCATACGCCTCATTCATTCGTTCAAATCTTCATCTGGTATTTTTCCTATATTCTTTACATCATATATGAGTGTTATAAAATAGCTAAATCAGCCCATGCACGTAAAACAAATCGTGATAATTATAGATGCTAAAAACGTGAATAAAACCTAAATTAATTCATGCGATTTTTCTGAGCTTCAAGCCTATTTTATCTGGACTCTATATGCCTCATATAACTCTGGAAAAATGATAGATTCGAATCATGCATGATCATTTGATCATATGGAAATTAATGGGATTAAAACCCTAAAAACGAAAATAATTTCTAATCTGTTCATGCGACTTTTCTGGGCTGAGATCATATTTTATTTGGGTTCTATAGGCATCATATAACTCTGTAAAAATGGTAGTTGTAATTGTTAAAGCTTAAATCATCCATATTGAATTTTGTTAGAACCGGATTTAAAAGAAAATAAAGAAAAAGATAAAAACCAAATCGATTGGAATTAGGGTTAGGGTTTTGGTGATTGGATCTGATCAATAAATTTGTTTTAAGGTTTTATGAATGATTGGGTAATGATTGGAATAATTAGGGTTAGATTTTGATAATTAAAATGTTTTACCGATTGGAAATTAAAAGTAAAAGGGTGTGTTTTGTAATTATTGAAACTTGTGGGGTATTTTTGTAAGTCATTTTGGATCTGGGGTAATGTGTAAAAAATATAATATGGGGGTACCTTGTGTAAAATTGGTAAGTATAAGGTTTATTTGATAAATTAGTTAATTATTTAATTCGGTTTAGAAATAATTAAAATTGAGGGACCTATTTTGTAAATTCTGGAAATTGAAGGTGGTTTCGTATAATACTTAATATAAGGGGCTTGATGTGTAATTTAGAATAATTGAAGGCTTAATGTGTAAATATGAATATTGTAAGGATTAATTTGTAATTTAAGTAATAATAAGGTTTAATTTGTAATTTATATAACTAAGGGTTTAACTTGTAAAATGGTTAAAGTTAAAGGATTGGAACTGTAATTATGGGAAACTTATGGATTAAAATGAACGACTTGTAATACCTGCTAATTCTGGAAACCTGCTAAAAATAGAAAGTTACTAAATATGGAAAGTTGCTATTTTTGGAAAGTTACCTGAAAAGGAAAGTTACAAAAATGGAAAGCCGACTAAAATAAGTAATCTGAATTAAACAAGCTAATAATAAGACAGTCCTGAATTCGTGTAGATTCGCTGAAGATGGAGTTGCTTCCGACCTTTATATTTCTGTTGTGTTTTTCATTTGCGGTATAAGGTACAGATATTCTGACCTTCCTTATAAGGTTTCTCATGATCTCTTTCATATTCTGATCCGTTAGTTTCTGATCTGATGCCATTGCTATGATTCCCTTTGCTTGAACCTCCTCTATTGATTCCATTTGATATGACCTCTGATATGAATCTATGTTATGAAAACCTTTTTAATTATACCATGGAAATGTTTTGAGAAAAACCAATTTAAAAAGATGTTTATAAATGATGCGAAACTACTTTTATATGAAAGGTTACTAACTTTTGTGAACACTATATTTTGAAGACTAGCTTTATGAAAAACCGTTTTGAAAGACTATTTTTATGAAAGCTACTTTAAAGGATCGTTTTATGAAAATCATGAATTAAAGGATTGTTTATAATGGACTTTTGATAGAAACTTCTGAAACGGACTTTTGATCTGAACCTGGACTTGATTATTTAATATGAACCTTGATCTGATAAACTCTGATTTGGACTTTTGGTACTACTTCTGATGATATTTGATATAAACCATCTGTTATGAACTATCTGTTATGAGCCATCTGTTATGACACTCTGATTTGATATGATATCTGACTCTTAGTTTGATACCCGAGCTAAAATCTGTTTTCTAGCCATGAAGGTAACATGGCCATGTCATTGATGCACCAATGGCATGACTCTAGTGTGGTTGAGTGATGTTCCACACCGTCCCTTATCTGTTATCTGATATGCGCATTATATTATTTGGCCACTATTTTATCTGCTGGGGCGTATGGATGCATCCTAGATCTGATCTGTTTAGTGGATTATCTATATATGATTTATTATTGTCTGGTGACTGGTGCTTGTGTGCAATACACGCCTTTCACATATATCTGGGAGCTAGCTACTCCATTTGAAGAATGAGGACACCCCTCATATTATCTGATTATCTGAGAGGTCTCCCCTCTATATGATTTGAAGATTTATGGTTACGATATGATATGATCTGTTTCTGGGCTCGTGGTGGATTACTATCCCTTTTCTTTTTCCTTTATACCTAATCATTGACTTATCCCTTGAACCATATTACATTCTGTTGGACCTTTGTTTCTGTTACTCTGTACTATTCTCTACTACTGCTTTGTTATCGTTATATCTGTTCACTGAGCTCTCGTAGCTCAGCCGCATTTCTTTTCCTGCGGCAGGTTTTAGTTTGGAAGCTGGGGTATGAGTAGAGAGAACCTTGGACTTAGAAGATTTGATAGCTATTCTGGATTAGAGATGATTAGAAGTTATTATACTTTAGAATTAGTATTTATCGGAAGTTTCATTTGTAATCTTGTAGTTTCTGTATTTCATTTGTAACCTTTGAGAATTCTTGTATTACTATAGATGTATGCTTTGTTTTGATCTGATATGAAACCATTATTGTGATATCTTTACCCTTATCGGGTTGGGGTGTTACAGTAGGAGTACTAAGAGTTAAGAAATTTTCATCTTGGATGGGAGATGAGATGGTTATGGGTGAAGAGTCTGACGATGAGGAATTCAAGTTGACAAAACAACAAGGTTTGACACTTATCCTTGCGGTTCTTCTAGATGTCCTAGCGGGTGATGAGTTGGATGATTTTGTCATTGTGAAAATGCTTATGAGATGCTAAAGATCACAGGAAGTGGTAGTGAAGGTGTGAGAAATGTGTATCCTAGTGGTACTAATTTATAGAGTTGAAGATTCATGGAAGAGTGTGTTTGGATTTGATGTTAAACCATACAAAAATGGAGGTTTCTAATGATTTGGAAGTGGTAGAGAAGGTTGTCTAATCACCAAATTCAATCCAATGGAAGAGTGTTGAGTGATATAAGTGAGATATGCAGTAAATGAGTTGCAATCATCACACAAATCTTTCATGTCAGACACCCACGTATAGCAAGGAACCAAATTAAGGGTTCCTTCCTTTATGGATAAAGGTTCCTTGAGGTGGTTTTGAGAAATTTCAAATTTTGGTGGGAAATAGTTATCCTATTGGTCCAAGTGAACTAAGATCATCCTAATGTGAGTGAATATTAGTAAAAAGTATCTTAGTAACAAAAATGAGTGATCTAGAGTGCGGGTTTAAACGAAAATTTAAAAATGTTACTGTTGCTTGGCGGCACCAAACGATAACACAGGCGAAACCCTGAATTTGGTTCCGCCTGATCCGTCAGGCGTATTTTGGCGGTACCAAAATTTTGCACGGAGAGAACCCTATATTTGGTTCCGTCCAATCCGCCAAGTCAAAAAAGTAGACAGAGCGTGATTTTGAACCCCCGAACCCCGTTCAAATCCCGTAAATTTTCTTAAAACTTATGTAATTAATTAGTTGTGATAGGAAAATAACAATAAATCATGTATTAACACACGTACCGATATAGATCAAACAGGGGTAAATATTTCACTAATAATGTGAAAAAATGGAAAAATGATAACATCAAGATGTTATCTACCTGCAAGACATGGTTAGTTCACATAATCGTTCAAAGTTAAGTTATCATCCTAAGAAAAGATAAATACACAATACATCATTGTTTTAAAGCAAATGTACCAAACACTCATAAACCCTCTTATTGCCAATTCAACTTCTTGTTAATCTTGGTTAGGAACCTTCCAATGCACTTGAACATTCCTTTTGTTTGCTTGAACTCTTCAGATTGGTTCTCAATTGTTGGAAGTGGTTGGAAGTAGTCAAGAGGAGTAAGCCTAGAGTTGGGAAGTCCATCATCTTCACTCATTGATGATGATGATGATGAGGAAGTAGGAGGATGAGGACGTTTTCCTTGAGTCTTAGCTACTCTTTTGTCACTTAGTGGAACCATGATGTGGTCGACAAGAGAGTAGTCAGGACAAAACCCCTTAGGATTGGGTGGAATGGGTGCAAAGGCTCTATAGAGACGGGTGAGAAGCATCCCGTAGGAAAGAGCGGTGGTTCTAAGCATAGGTATGTCGGCCATCCTTTTTGCAACATAGTAGGCTAAGTTGAAAGGTTGGCGGGTTGACAAACTATAAAGCATGTAATAAAGACAAGCATTGATGTGGTCACGGTTAACTATGGTGCACAAGACATTTTCCCTAAGGACTTCTTCCCATTTCTTGAATTGGGGTTTGAGTTCATTGAGTTCCATGTCAAATGGATCTCGGTCGATCTCATTACCCGAATGGGTTGTTCTTGTGGTTGAGATTCTTGGAAGGAAAAGATGTTCTTGGATGATTTCTTTGGCAACTAGAGGAGTGTCGTATGGAGGCATACGATCAACGATTGAGTCAAGGATTGAAAGAGACCATTTATCCGAGTAAAGGCATGTACCTTCACATGGAATTCCAAGGACCTCGCCAAATTTACGGAGAGGGATGTTGAAGTCATGTTGGTTTACTTTGAATTGAATTGACATGTGTCCATAATCATTGGTTGTGAGAATTACGCTAGCATAGAATTCTAGGACAAATCTATGACAAATTTGTTCGTTGATGTCTAAGAGACCATCAAAGCGAATGGTTGCAAGTTCTTGACGAATGTTTGTGCCTTCTAGAAAGGATGGGTCAATAGTTCTACCCTCATGGAAGTAACGTTTATCTAGAGCTATGAAGATTTTGACTTGTACTGGAGTAAGGCCCTTAGTCTTATGGTGTTTAGGAATGTATTTGAGAGTGTCTTTGTGATCATAGTGTGTTGCGGGAGGCATGATTGATCCTAGATACAAAAATTGCATACTTTAGTCGAAACTAACGAGAATTTTGATATAAAGTTCTAGTGTGTGCCTATATGAGGACAATGTGGAGGTGCGGTTATCTCGACTCTTTTTAATGCATAAAAATAATTTATTTAGCAATTTTGTAACAAAACGAGAGATAACTCAAACGCTCCTAATTCAATGTAGCTTCGTTTGAATGTACCCGAAAATACATATTAGTTATGTAATTCCTTTAGCATTCAAGAGACATTATGCAAGTGATGTTTTAAACATAACGTTTTTATTTGTATGAACAATGTGAAAATTATTTGTCCTAATTGTGAGAAGCTTTTTACAAAAATTTGACATGGGGTTTTTAGCAAATCGTGATAATGTCTTACAAGATGCAATTCCTAACTAAGGGAAACATGATTAGTTATGTAATTTACAAATGTACTTCATGATCTACCTAAGAAAATGCATAATCCCCAAGTTTTGGTTTTGTGCATAAATTTGAAGTCCTAGACTCAGAATTGAGAGAAGAAAAGTAGTAAGGAAACTTATAATGTTGATTAGGGCTCAGATTAGTTGAAGGAAAGGACTTAATTTTGAGTGTGGTATGTTATGGGATGAGTTTGGGTCGTTTGTGTGTTATGGTTATGTGAAGGAGGGGTGTTTGTTTAATACTTAAATTATTCTGACCCAGGGAACCACGGATGAGACGGAACCAAATCCAGGGTTCCATCCCTTATGTCGTTTGGTTCCGTGGGGACAGAACATGTTTTAGTCAATTTTGTCGTTTTGAGCAAAAGACGGTTTAAGCTAATGTTCAAAACTACAAATTAGGTTCCATTAGTCCTAGTCCAAGTCTAAGAAGATTGAATGGCTCACGTTTAAGAGGTTTAGTTAGAATATCGACAATGTTATCATCTGAGGATACTTTCTCGATAGAGATGTTTCCTTGTTGAACATTGTCGCGAAGGAAATGATGACGGATTTCGATGTGTTTAGTTCGAGCAATGAGCATATTGAACTGGATTTTGACTGAGATCGATAGCTCCTTTGTTGTCGCAAAGAATGGAGATGTCGTTAAGTTGAATTCCGTAGTCGATAAGAGCTTGCTTCATCCAAAGAGCTTGTTGACATGCTTTTCCGGCTGATACATATTCGGCTTCGGTTGTTGAGATAGCGAGAGCCGTTTGTTTCTTAGAGAACCATGAGGTAAGACAATGTCCAACAAAAGTACAAATACCACTTGTTCTTTTTCTATCAACATAGTCACCGGCATGGTCCGAGTTGGCATACACTATGGTTTCTACTCCCGTTCCTTTGGGATACCATAATCCTAGATGTGTAGTACCTTTTATATATCTAAAAATTTGTTTTTTCGGCTTCAAGATGTGATGTTTTTGGATCTTCTTGAAAGCGAGCATATAGACAAACACTAAACATAATGTCGGGTCTACTAGCCGTGAGATAGAGTAAACTACCAATCATTCCTCTATATTTAGTGTTATCTACGGATTCCCCTTCTTCATCCTTGGTGAGTTTGGTTTCCGAGGACATAGGCATTTTAATAGGTTTAGAGTCTTTAAGACCAAATTTCTTAAGCATGTCTTTTATGTATTTAGATTGGTTAAAGAATATCCCATCTTCTAATTCTTTTATTTGAAGACCTAAGAAAAAGTTTAGTTCTCCCATCATACTCATCTCAAACTCGTCATGCATGATTTTTGAGAAACCGTCACATAACTCTTGACAAGTTGATCCGAATATGATGTCACCCACATATATTTGGACAATGATAATATGTGAATCATTTTTCTTGGTGAAAAGAGTGTTATCTACTAAACCCATGGTGTACTTATGGTCAACTAAGAATGTTTTAAGTCGATCATACCAAGCTTTTGGTGCTTGCTTATGTTCGTATAAATCCTTTTTTAGTTTGTAAACATGATTTGGTTTTTCAAAATCGGTGAAACCCGGAGGTTGAGCGACATACACTTCTTCATTTATAAAGCCACTTAAAAATGCACTTTTGACATTGATTGAACAAATAATTGCACAACCAAGCCTTCGATGGTGATCAAAGGAATAATGAGGTGTTGAGATTGTGCCAAGCTTGTTCTTAACCTGAAAATAAGAAATACCGAAACACTACGTTAAGTGATTGCGCAGGGGTTGGACCCTGCGAACCACCTCCGGCGTGCGAGTAAGTATGTATAATCATTTAAGTAGGTTGTAAATGACAAGAGTGAAGTTAACTTACATTGTTCATGCCCGACTACGCTATTTATAGGGGAGAAATAGGACATAGTGGGCGGTTGCACATTGTTCGGAGATCATGGGGGCGTCCCATGATTTTGTGGTAACCGCTAGGGCTTTGTAGCCCACGATCTCTGTTTTGGCGGGAAAGCCAAAGGGAAGAGGAGACGTGGTTTTGACCAGGTCAGAATGGTCCTTCGTGCTAGTCCCTTTGATAGGAATACCCCGAAGGGCTTAAGGCTCCGATTGGCGGATTCCCACATGGTAACCAGTTCGCAGGCGAATGGTTTTACGCCAATGAAACATGTTAAGGAGATTAACCTGGGCCTCCAAAGAGAGGGCTTTCTATAGGCTCTAAGGGAGTCCTTCGACCCGTTCGGAGGGTACGTCATCAAGCCCCCCAGTCGAAAGTGATATATATGTACGAGTATATATTGCATTCGGCTCAAAAAACAAACTACATGCTAGTCCTTCCATCACAGAGTCGTATGAGTAGGGGATAAATGCTTAAACAACCTTGCACAATAAATGCGGCCAATAAATATGCAACTACCATATCCTAGCTACATCAGCTAGAATGTCGGTACCCACAAACTTATTTTCAAAATTCAAAAGCAAATTGGAATCCGTGTCAAACTCATACTATGACTACACGTGGATGGCTTGGATGAAACAACTAGAAATATACATAAACCCTTTATGATTCCCCCTGATCGTATTGTTTTACTTTGCCCCAAAGTACACATACACAGTACTTGTGCTTCGTGCTTCTGCTAAGATTAAAGGTAATTATCCTTCCTTAGTCTCATTATTTCGAATACAAAATGAGTATGGCGGCAAAAAGGACCATTAGGCAACAAAAGTGTATCTTATCAGAACAGGATTTGGCGGATTTTCTTGAAAAGTATCCAATACCTAAGAAATATAAAGTGATACTCCCAAACAAAAACCAAAGTATTTTTGATGCCCCCGCTGGGTATGTTGGGTTATATGTTCATGCTTTTACAGAATCCAACTTTAGGATTCCTATTCATCCGCTGATCTTAGAATTTTTACAGTATTATCAAGTACACATTTCCAGGTTGAACCCCTTTGGCTTAGCCAAGCTAACCACCTACATTGTAGTATGTAAAGCTTATGGTTATGAGCCCACGCTTAACGTGCTTAGAGGCTTTATCAACCTTTGCCCTGGTGGTGATTGGTTAACCTTAGGTAAAAGAAGTGAACCTGATGTCCCTTGTTTAATAACAAAACCCTTTGCCAATATAAGAAAATGGAAAGGTCTGTTTTTCTACGTGCAAGATACGATTATACCTCCCAATTATCCAGCGTTACTGGATAAAGACAATTGTTTTGACGAAAAACGCTTTGATGATCCTTTGCCGCACTTCGTAAGAAGCTATCCCCTCTATCAACGTCTTGAACGTCACCCATTTGATGTGCTGATGAAGCGAAAAGTGTACCGCTTTTAGGGGGTCATTTAAGCCCTAATCCGCGATTATATGATCAAATATTGCCCTAAATCGTTTCTTTTCTCATTTTAGGTACTTGGGACGTGATTTCTGGAATATGAAGCATTTTGGAGCTTTTTGGACGTTTTTATGCTCAAGAATGAAGAAAACAAAAAGACCAAGGAAAGTCAGGATTTTACACCTGACGGCGTCAGGATTTGGATGCTGACTCCGTCACTTGAAGATAAAAGTGGTGGAATTATACACGTGACGCGCCAGAAAGTTTTACATAGGAAGTCTGACGGCGTCACGTGTTAATGGATGTAGGCCGTCAAGTGTTAAGTTAAAGAGAGACGGGCCAGAGGATTTTTGAAGGTGACGGCGTCAGGATCATAGACCTGACGACGTCAGATGATATAGAGTGACGGCGTCAAAGTATTCTTACACGAGAAGGAGCCTTAGTGAAACCGCCACAAGTTTATCCAGACAATCACAACTCGCGCGCGGAGTAGCTGTTACTGTTTTGGCCATAAAATCCTCATACGAACTCGGATTTAGGTGATTCAAGAGGCCACGGAATCGGGACGTAAAAATCTAAAATTTGGTGAAAAAGGGGAGCTGACGCCGTCACTTGTGAAGGCTGACGCCGTCAGATCGATGCGGACAGAAAATCAGCTATAAATACAACATCACAACTTCACTTTTTGTAAGCCCTAAACCCTAAGTCCGATTCTAGGGTTTAGGTAGGTGTTTTTCCAGCAACTTAGAGGGTTTGAATCACTTCATAAACATCAAATATTGGTTTGTTGATTCTGACTTAATTATGTCTTTCATTATTATGGTTGTTTGCTCTTCATTGATCATGCATTGCTAATTCACCTTGTGTCTACTTATGATTGTGTGAAACTTGTATATAATTAATTAGATCTTATTGATTCCTTGTTGATGTATGTGTCTATCGTCATCAATAAAGGTGTGACACTTCAATAGATCTTATTGGTTTAGCTTATAATTCTTGTTTCCTATTGTCTCTTGTATGATTGGGTGATATCGATGTTAGGCTTAAGAAAACTGGCTAACCTCCTATACGGTAACTTGCTTGAACGTCTTAAGAAACATGAACCAATGCGTACTAGGTTTATTTGGTTGTATTTAATGCATGAGCGAATTCTAGTGATCCCATGTTAGGAGCTTCTTAGCCGGCTCGACATAGGAGTGAAGTAGGAGCTTATAGAGTTGGGGAAGTACGTACGCCACCCCACGAATGGTATTAAGGAATACAACCCGTCAATTAAAACAAGGTTACAATTCAATAGGTAGAATTGGATAGCTAGCAAGGAGTAATACATCATAGGTAGACATGCTTCACTTCCCTTGTAGAACCCTAGTTTACTTTCCTGCACATTAGTTTAATTAGTAGCTTTTGGGTTAGTTGATTAGCAACTAATTCCGCCCCTCCTTCAAACCAGAGATTTTACTTGCTTTTCATAAAATATAAAAATACAAAAAGAATCATCCCTCACCTCTAGACCTAGTAGATAAATTTCAATCCTAACGAACACTATTCTTTGAGTTGAACGATCAATCCCCCGGTACTTGCCACTTCACTATACTACATCGGTCAGGTACACTGCCTGGTGGGGATTGCAAACTTCTCAAGATCCCTTGAGAGGTAAAACCTGTTGTAAGGTCGCAAAACCACGCATCAAGTTTTTAGCGCCGCAGCCCGGGGAGTAGTTATTGCTTAGGTTGAAATTTATTTTTATTAAGTCTACTCATTAGATTCCTATCTAGTGAGATTTTTATTTTCTTTTTATTAGCTTTCTAGTAGTCTATCTTTTCTTTGTGTCTTTGTTCGTAAAAACCTTTCCATTGACTCTTCCGTTCACCAATATGGAGTACGCGAACCCACCATACTACCGACCACGAAATCCATTTGCCCCTAATGACATCTTGATGTTCAACCAATATCGAGATGAACCCATATATGATGCATGGACTCGTTTTAAAAACTTACTCTGAATAGTCCCTCATCATAGCTTCGATTTAGCATCCCTAACCCAAATCTTTTACGATCGTGTCGATCGATATGACCAAATGTGCATTAACGATTTTGCCAATAGGACCTTAGGGAATTAAATGCTGAAGAAGCATGGGATACCATAGAAGATTGTGCCCAATATTATTATAGAGTAGACAACCCAACAAACGTTAGTACAAGTCAATTGACCACAAATTTCAAGGATCATGAAACATGTTTGTTTGGGGATGAGGGTAGAGTTGAGCCACCTAGTTGCATGTCATGGTTAGGCACTACCATAATACAGGATGAACACATAGGTGATCTTGACACAAGGAATGATGAGGTAAGTAACATAAGCCAGCTAAATACCCCACAAGTCCTACCATCATTTGAGGCACACACACCGCCCGTGACTTACCCGGAAGAAGTAGAAGAGACTTTAGGAATCCCGATGGAGGTAGAATCCTTGGACCAAGCACCACTAGAGGATATAGGTTTGAATACTTATAGTGATAACCTTACTCTTAGTTCTAGGGAATTTCCTAGTGTTGATGAACCGGAACCTCAACCTTTACACAACATTCCATCCTTAGATACATTTCTAGGAGACAAAAGAGGAACCGACCCACCCATCAACCCATATTATCCGGGTAGTTTTAGGATGAAGGAAGCCATTCACTCACCCTCTTCACCTCACGTGGCATATTTCCACCCTAAGGGTGTGTATCGCTACTTTCACCCACACTTAATCCTAAGTGTAGGGAAAACCTCCCCTATTTCCGTTAAATAAGGGTAGAGTCAGGCTCGTGACTCGAACAAAAACAAGCGCTTATTGGGAGGCAACCCAAGCTTTATTTGTTTAATTGTTTGATGTTTTTATTTTATTTGTTTGTTTGTGTCATATATGCTTAATCATAATTGTTTAATTCTCATGTTTCGAATAATTTGTGAAAATGCTTTATCTTGTTTTTAACCTCGTCTTAATTGCATATAAAGGTATTTTACAAAAAAAAGATAAGTGTAAGAAAGTTTATATTTTGTTAAAAAGAACAAAATTCGAACATGAAAAATTCACAATTCATGATTAGCATGTATTCTATCTTGTTTATGTGTCAATACTTGTGGACATGTTTTATGAGTCCCTATTTGTAAGTCATCCCGCAAGTATCCTATCCTTTTATTGCTTTGTTTTGTTTTTATTTCTAAGTCTGGAAATACATCTAGTTGTGGTTTTTCTTTGTTCGGTTTGATGCTTTGGTTTTTGTGTTTGTTGGTTACAGGTATTATTGGATAAGAAGATGTACGTGCAACACATCAAGAGGATGATTATATTTCTAGAGTGAAGCTTATCATGTTCATTCTCTTAGAGGGAGATTTAACCATATTATCACATCATCCATACCGAGCGAATCAGGGAGTATTAGTTTCTTCCATTCTCATTTATTTTTACTTTTACATCTTTTGCCTAGAACATTGGGGACAATGTTCGGATTAAGTGTAGGGAGGGTAAATTAGGATGCCTTAGAAACTACAACTTCGCTTGATTTTTGTTTTGTTTAATAGTGAATGTGTAATAAAGCCAAGAGAAATATTGGTTAGGGCAATTTTAGCACCAAATTTAAAATTTTTTACAACATATAAGAGTGAAACTTTGATTTTAATAAGCGTCTCATGAATAGGGAATTGTATGACTAGCACAAAAACCATACCACTCAAAAATTTCCACCCCAAATATGTGAGGTTCGCCTTTAGATCTTTAGGAAAAAGCATTCATTGTTGGTGCTTATGAGTGTACCGGTAGTTTATAGATTCTAGAACTTGCGTTTGTGATGCATACCGAGACCGCTAGTGAGACTACATTTGTGTAGTTAGGATTGACTACATGATAAGAGGCATTAGGATTAACCCATTGTTTTACACCTGTGTTTTTGTTATAATTACTTTGGCTACATTGGTCAAGTAATTCTCCCACACCCTTTGCGTTGTACTCATTTTTAGTACACGATACCCCTAGTACACCCCTCAGAGCCTATCTTTTTGTTTCGACCTTTAAGCATTTTACTTAAAGGAAGAATTTGTTTACACCCCACTTAAATGTACACCCAAATCGCCTTAGCCTACCTTGTGTGCACTCATCTTTAGTGCATTATTGTGACAACATTTGTTTAAACCCTTAGTTAATTATCTAATTGATTACATGGTTGCTAAGTCGAGTCATATCCTTGTACATATTGTTTTGGGACGATTGGGACTTATGGGTAAAGTACTAGTGTAATGGAGTAATGGGGAAGAACATCATTTATTACCCCCATATGTACGTTAATATTTTAAAGTACTCCAAATGTTTCGATTATCTTGATTCGAGTCATTAGAATAATTTTATGTAAAGTATGTAAAAGTTCAAGTGTAGGGAGGAAACAAGCTCCCTTTGATGTATTATTTTGGATGGTAGAGTAAAAAAAAAAAAAAAAAAAAAAAAAAAAAAAAAAAAAAAAAAAAAAAAACATACGGGCTACCATCCGTTTCTTTTATTTTATTGTTTAAGTCGAAATAGTGTCTTGAAAAAAATACAAAAAGAGAGTCGTAGTAGCTTAAGTTAAGTCGAGTCTTGGCTTAGCAACGCCTCATTTTACATGTAATTGACTAAGACAATTGACTTGCCACCAGTAAAGTATCTCTTATCCAACAAACCGTGTTTTTCATACCCTTACACCTAACGTTACAACCCTTTAAAAGACCTCTTTGATAGTTTATCCTAGGTGCTTACGCCAATGTGGTGGAGGTTTTGATCCTTTCCCAAGCCTATGGTAATCT
The DNA here is from genome assembly GCA_021014915.2 of Artemisia tridentata subsp. tridentata. Taxonomy (NCBI): domain Eukaryota; kingdom Viridiplantae; phylum Streptophyta; class Magnoliopsida; order Asterales; family Asteraceae; genus Artemisia; species Artemisia tridentata. The sequence continues at coordinate 372,971,741 of CP139503.1, forward strand.
ATTTGCTATGACAGGTAATGAGTGATATTTCTCCATTTTCATATATAAATTTACAACACCCGAGAGATGAGAGTATCCAAACACTTAATGTGAGGTGCTAGTGTATAATTTCCGTGCTTGTTTTGACTAAGGTGGAACGATCATTTGTTGTAATTACTTTTATATTAATGTTAAATGACCCCTAACTTGTATTTTGATTGGTGGAAAAGCTCATTTGCTTGAGGACAAGCAAATCCCAAGTGTAGGGATATTTGATGAAGCAAAAAGTGTACCGCTTTTAGGGGGTCATTTAAGCCCTAATCCGCGATTATATGATCAAATATTGCCCTAAATCGTTTCTTTTCTCATTTTAGGTACTTGGGACGTGATTTCTGGAATATGAAGCATTTTGGAGCTTTTTGGACGTTTTTATGCTCAAGAATGAAGAAAACAAAAAGACCAAGGAAAGTCAGGATTTTACACCTGACGGCGTCAGGCTTTGGATGCTGACGCCGTCACTTGAAGATAAAAGTGGTGGAATTATACACGTGACGCGCCAGAAAGTTTTACATAGGAAGTCTGACGGCGTCACGTGTTAATGGATGTAGGCCGTCAAGTGTTAAGTTAAAGAGAGACGGGCCAGAGGATTTTTGAAGGTGACGGCGTCAGGATCATAGACCTGACGACGTCAGATGATATAGAGTGACGGCGTCAAAGTATTCTTACACGAGAAGGAGCCTTAGTGAAACCGCCACAAGCTTATCAAGACAATCACAACTCGCGCGCGGAGTAGCTGTTACTGTTTTGGCCATAAAATCCTCATACGAACTCGGATTTAGGTGATTCAAGAGGCCACGGAATCGGGACGAAAAAATCTACAATTTGGTGAAAAAGGGGAGCTGACGCCGTCACTTGTGAAGGGTGACGCCGTCAGATCGATGCGGACAGAAAATCAGCTATAAATACAACATCACAACTTCACTTTTTGTAAGCCCTAAACCCTAAGTCCGATTCTAGGGTTTAGGTAGGTGTTTTTCCAGCAACTTAGAGGGTTTGAATCACTTCATAAACATCAAATATTGGTTTGTTGATTCTGACTTAATTATGTCTTTCATTATTATGGTTGTTTGCTCTTCATTGATCATGCTTTGCTAATTCACCTTGTGTCTACTTATGATTGTGTGAAACTTGTATATAATTAATTAGATCTTATTGATTCCTCGTTGATGTATGTGTCTATCGTCATCAATAAAGGTGTGACACTTCAATAGATCTTATTGGTTTAGCTTATAATTCTTGTTTCCTATTGTCTCTTGTATGATTGGGTGATATCGATGTTAGGCTTAAGAAAACTGGCTAACCTCCTATACGGTAACTTGCTTGAACGTCTTAAGAAACATGAACCAATGCGTACTAGGTTTATTTGGTTGTATTTAATGCATGAGTGAATTCTAGTGATCCCATGTTAGGAGCTTCTTAGCCGGCTCGACATAGGAGTGAAGTAGGAGCTTATAGAGTTGGGGAAGTACGTACGCCACCCCACGAATGGTATTAAGGAATACAACCCGTCAATTAAAACAAGGTTACAATTCAATAGGTAGAATTGGATAGCTAGCAAGGAGTAATACATCATAGGTAGACATGCTTCACTTCCCTTGTAGAACCCTAGTTTACTTTCCTGCATATTAGTTTAATTAGTAGCTTTTGGGTTAGTTGATTAGCAACTAATTCCGCCCCTCCTTCAAACCAGAGATTTTACTTGCTTTTCATAAAATATAAAAATACAAAAAGAATCATCCCTCACCTCTAGACCTAGTAGATAAATTTCAATCCTAACGAACACTATTCTTTGAGTTGAACGATCAATCCCCCGGTACTTGCCACTTCACTATACTACATCGGTCAGGTACACTGCCTGGTGGGGATTGCAAACTTCTCAAGATCCCTTGAGAGGTAAAACCTGTTGTAAGGTTGCAAAACCACGCATCAAGTTTTTGGCGCCGCAGCCCGGGGAGTAGTTATTGCTTAGGTTGAAATTTATTTTTATTAGGTCTACTCATTAGATTCCTATCTAGTGAGATTTTTATTTTCTTTTTATTAGCTCTCTAGTAGTCTATCTTTTCTTTGTGTCTTTGTTCGTAAAAACCTTTCCATTGACTCTTCCGTTCACCAATATGGAGTACGCGAACCGACCATACTACCGTCCACGAAATCCATTTGCCCCTAATGACATCTTGATGTTCAACCAATATCGAGATGAACCCATATATGATGCATGGACTCGTTTTAAAAAACTTACTCCGAATAGTCCCTCATCATAGCTTCGATTTAGCATCCCTAACCCAAATCTTTTACGATCGTGTCGATCGATATGACCAAATGTGCATTAACGATTTTAACAATAGGGACCTTAGGGAATTAAATGCTGAAGAAGCATGGGATACCATAGAAGATTGTGCCCAATATTATTATAGAGTAGACAACCCAACAAATGTTAGTACAAGTCAATTGACCACAAATTTCAAGGATCATGAAACATGTTTGTTTGGGGATGAGGGTAGAGTTGAGCCACCTAGTTGCATGTCATGGTTAGGCACTACCATAATACAGGATGAACACATAGGTGATCTTGACACAAGGAATGATGAGGTAAGTAACATAAGCCCGCTAAATACCCCACAAGTCCTACCATCATTTGAGGCACACACACCGCCCGTGACTTACCCGGAAGAAGTAGAAGAGACTTTAGGAATCCCGATGGAGGTAGAATCCTTGGACCAAGCACCACTAGAGGATATAGGTTTGAATACTTATAGTGATAACCTTACTCTTAGTTCCAGGGAATTTCCTAGTGTTGATGAACCGGAACCTCAACCTTTACACAACTTTCCATCCTTAGATACATTTCTAGGAGACAAAAGAGGAACCGACCCACCCATCAACCCATATTATCCGGGTAGTTTTAGGATGAAGGAAGCCATTCACTCACCCCCTTCACCTCACGTGGCATATTTCCACCCTAAGGGTGTGTATCGCTACTTTCACCCACACTTAATCCTAAGTGTAGGGAAAACCTCCCCTATTTCCGTTAAATAAGGGTAAAGTCAGGCTCGTGACTCGAACAAAAACAAGCGCTTATTGGGAGGCAACCCAAGCTTTATTTGTTTAATTGTTTGATGTTTTTATTTTATTTGTTTATTTATGTCATATATGCTTAATCATAATTGTTTAATTTTCATGTTTCGAATAATTTGTGAAAATGCTTTATCTTGTTTTTAACCTCGTCTTAATTGCATATAAAGGTATTTTACAAAAAAAAGATAAGTGTAAGAAAGTTTATATTTTGTTAAAAAGAACAAAATTCGAACATGAAAAATTCACAATTCATGATTAGCATGTATTCTATCTTGTTTATGTGTCAATACTTGTGGACATGTTTTATGAGTCCCTATTTGTAAGTCATCCCGCAAGTATCCTATCCTTTTATTGCTTTGTTTTGTTTTTATTTCTAAGTCTGGAAATACATCTAGTTGTGGTTTTTCTTTGTTCGGTTTGATGCTTTGGTTTTTGTGTTTTTTGGTTACAGGTATTATTGGATAAGAAGATGTATGTGCAACACATCAAGAGGATGATTATATTTCTAGAGTGAAGCTTATCATGTTCATTCTCTTGGAGGGAGATTTAACCATATTATCACATCATCCATACCGAGCGAATCAGGGGAGTATTAGTTTCTTCCATTCTCATTTATTTTTACTTTTACATCTTTTGCCTAGAACATTGGGGACAATGTTCGGATTAAGTGTAGGGAGGGTAAATTAGGATGCCTTAGAAACTACAACTTCGCTTGATTTTTGTTTTGTTTAATAGTGAATGTGTAATAAAGCCAAGAGAAATATTGGTTAGGGCAATTTTAGCACCAAATTTAAAATTTTTTACAACATATAAGAGTGAAACTTTGATTTTAATAAGCGTCTCATGGATAGGGAATTGTATAACTAGCACAAAAACCATACCACTCAAAAATTTCCACCCCAAATATGTGAGGTTCGCCTTTAGATCTTTAGGAAAAAGCAATCATTGTTGGTGCTTATGAGTGTACCGGTAGTTTTTAGATTCTAGAACTTGCGTTTGTGATGCATACCGAGACCGCTAGTGAGACTACATTCGTGTAGTTAGGATTAACTACATGATAAGAGGCATTAGGATTAACCCATTGTTTTACACCTGTGTTTTTGTTATAATTACTTTGGCTACATTGGTCAAGTAATTCTCCCACACCCTTTGCGTTGTACCCATTTTTGGTACACGATACCCCTAGTACACCCCTCAGAGCCTATCTTTTCGTTTCGACCTTTAAGCATTTTACTTAAAGGAAGAATTTGTTTACACCCCACTTAAATGTACACCCAAATCGCCTTAGCCTACCTTGTGTGCACTCATCTTTAGTGCATTATTGTGACAACATTTGTTAAAACCCTTAGTTAATTATCTAATTGATTACATGGTTGCTAAGTCGAGTCATATCCTTGTACATATTGTTTTGGGACGATTGGGACTTATGGGTAAAGTACTAGTGTAATGGAGTAATGGGGAAGAACATCATTTATTACCCCCATATGTACGTTAATATTTTAAAGTACTCCAAATGTTTCGATTATCTTGATTCGAGTCATTAGAATAATTTTATGTAAAGTATGTAAAAGTTCAAGTGTAGGGAGGAAACAAGCTCCCTTTGATGTATTATTTTGGATGGTAGAGTAAAAATGTATGCAAAAAAAAAAAAAAAAAAAAAAAAAAAAAAAAAAAAAAAACGGGCTACCATCCGTTTCTTTTATTTTATTGTTTAAGTCGAAATAGTGTCTTGAAAAAAATACAAAAAGAGAGTCGTAGTAGCTTAAGTTAAGTCGAGTCTTGGCTTAGCAACGCCTCATTTTACATGTAATTGACTAAGACAATTGACTTGCCACCAGTAAAGTATCTCTTATCCAACAAACCGTGTTTTTCATACCCTTACACCTAACGTTACAACCCTTTAAAAGACCTCTTTGATAGTTTATCCTAGGTGCTTACGCCAATGTGGTGGAGGTTTTGATCCTTTCCCAAGCCTATGGTAATCTATTTGCTATGACAGGTAATGAGTGATATTTCTCCATTTTCATATATAAATTTACAACACCCGAGAGATGAGAGTATCCAAACACTTAATGTGAGGTGCTAGTGTATAATTTCCGTGCTTGTTTTGACTAAGGTGGAACGATCATTTGTTGTAATTACTTTTATATTAATCTTAAATGACCCCTAACTTGTATTTTGATTGGTGGAAAAGCTCATTTGCTTGAGGACAAGCAAATCCCAAGTGTAGGGATATTTGATGAAGCAAAAAGTGTACCGCTTTTAGGGGGTCATTTAAGCCCTAATCCACGATTATATGATCAAATATTGCCCTAAATCGTTTCTTTTCTCATTTTAGGTACTTGGGACGTGATTTCTGGAATATGAAGCATTTTGGAGCTTTTTGGACGTTTTTATGCTCAAGAATGAAGAAACAAAAAGACCAAGGAAAGTCAGGATTTTACACCTGACGGCGTCAGGCTTTGGATGCTGACGCCGTCACTTGAAGATAAAAGTGGTGGAATTATACACGTGACGCGCCAGAAAGTTTTACATAGGAAGTCTGACGGCGTCACGTGTTAATGGATGTAGGCCGTCAAGTGTTAAGTTAAAGAGAGACGGGCCAGAGGATTTTTGAAGGTGACGGCGTCAGGATCATAGACCTGACGACGTCAGATGATATAGAGTGACGGCGTCAAAGTATTCTTACACGAGAAGGAGCCTTAGTGAAACCGCCAAAGCTTATCAAGACAATCACAACTCGCGCGCGCGGAGTAGCTGTTACTGTTTTGGAAATAAAATCCTCATACGAACTCGGATTTAGGTGATTCAAGAGGCCACGGAATCGGGACGAAAAAATCTACAATTTGGTGAAAAAGGGGAGCTGACGCCGTCACTTGTGAAGGATGACGCCGTCAGATCGATGCGGACAGAAAATCAGCTATAAATACAACATCACAACTTCACTTTTTGTAAGCCCTAAACACTAAGTCCGATTCTAGGGTTTAGGTAGGTGTTTTTCCAGCAACTTAGAGGGTTTGAATCACTTCATAAACATCAAATATTGGTTTGTTGATTCTGACTTAATTATGTCTTTCATTATTATGGTTGTTTGCTCTTCATTGATCATGCTTTGCTAATTCACCTTGTGTCTACTTATGATTGTGTGAAACTTGTATATAATTAATTAGATCTTATTGATTCCTCGTTGATGTATGTGTCTATCGTCATCAATAAAGGTGTGACACTTCAATAGATCTTATTGGTTTAGCTTATAATTCTTGTTTCCTATTGTCTCTTGTATGATTGGGTGATATCGATGTTAGGCTTAAGAAAACTGGCTAACCTCCTATACGGTAACTTGCTTGAACGTCTTAAGAAACATGAACCAATGCGTACTAGGTTTATTTGGTTGTATTTAATGCATGAGCGAATTCTAGTGATCCCATGTTAGGAGCTTCTTAGCCGGCTCGACATAGGAGTGAAGTAGGAGCTTATAGAGTTGGGGAAGTACGTACGCCACCCCACGAATGGTATTAAGGAATACAACCCGTCAATTAAAACAAGGTTACAATTCAATAGGTAGAATTGGATAGCTAGCAAGGAGTAATACATCATAGGTAGACATGCTTCACTTCCCTTGTAGAACCCTAGTTTACTTTCCTGCACATTAGTTTAATTAGTAGCTTTTGGGTTAGTTGATTAGCAACTAATTCCGCCCACTCCTTCAAACCATAGATTTTACTTGCTTTTCATAAAATATAAAAATACAAAAAGAATCATCCCTCACCTCTAGACCTAGTAGATAAATTTCAATCCTAACGAACACTATTCTTTGAGTTGAACGATCAATCCCCCGGTACTTGCCACTTCACTATACTACATCGGTCAGGTACACTGCCTGGTGGGGATTGCAAACTTCTCAAGATCCCTTGAGAGGTAAAACCTGTTGTAAGGTCGCAAAACCACGCATCAAGTTTTTGGCGCCGCAGCCCGGGGAGTAGTTATTACTTAGGTTGAAATTTATTTTTATTAGGTCTTCTCATTAGATTCCTATCTAGTGAGATTTTTATTTTCTTTTTATTAGCTTTCTAGTAGTCTATCTTTTCTTTGTGTCTTTGTTCGTAAAAACCTTTCCATTGACTTTTCCGTTCACCAATATGGAGTACGCGAACCCACCATACTACCGACCACGAAATCCATTTGCCCCTAATGACATCTTGATGTTCAACCAATATCGAGATGAACCCATATATGATGCATGGACTCGTTTTAAAAACTTACTCCGAATAGTCCCTCATCATAGCTTCGATTTAGCATCCCTAACCCAAATCTTTTACGATCGTGTCGATCGATATGACCAAATGTGCATTAACGATTTTACCAATAGGGGCCTTAGGAATTAAATGCTGAAGAAGCATGGGATACCATAGAAGATTGTGCCGAATATTATTATAGAGTAGACAACCCAACAAACGTTAGTACAAGTCAATTGACCACAAATTTCAAGGATCATGAAACATGTTTGTTTGGGGATGAGGGTAGAGTTAAGCCACCTAGTTGCATGTCATGGTTAGGCACTACCATAATACAGGATGAACACATAGGTGATCTTGACACAAGGAATGATGAGGTAAGTAACATAAGCCCGCTAAATACCCCACAAGTCCTACCATCATTTGAGGCACACACACCGCCCGTGACTTACCCGGAAGAAGTAGAAGAGACTTTAGGAATCCCGATGGAGGTAGAATCCTTGGACCAAGCACCACTAGAGGATATAGGTTTGAATACTTATAGTGATAACCTTACTCTTAGTTCCAGGGAATTTCCTAGTGTTGATGAACCGGAACCTCAACCTTTACACAACTTTCCATCCTTAGATACATTTCTAGGAGACAAAAGAGGAACCGACCCACCCATCAACCCATATTATCCGGGTAGTTTTAGGATGAAGGAAGCCATTCACTCACCCCCTTCACCTCACGTGGCATATTTCCACCCTAAGGGTGTGTATCGCTACTTTCACCCACACTTAATCCTAAGTGTAGGGAAAACCTCCCCTATTTCTGTTAAATAAGGGTAGAGTCAGGCTCGTGACTCGAACAAAAACAAGCGCTTATTGGGAGGCAACCCAAGCTTTATTTGTTTAATTGTTTGATGTTTTTATTTTATTTGTTTGTTTGTGTCATATATGCTTAATCATAATTGTTTAATTTTCATGTTTCGAATAATTTGTGAAAATGCTTTATCTTGTTTTTAACCTCGTCTTAATTGCATATAAAGGTATTTTACAAAAAAAGATAAGTGTAGGAAAGTTTATATTTTGTTAAAAAGAACAAAATTCGAACATGAAAAATTCACAATTCATGATTAGCATGTATTCTATCTTGTTTATGTGTCAATACTTGTGGACATGTTTTATGAGTCCCTATTTGTAAGTCATCCCGCAAGTATCCTATCCTTTTATTGCTTTGTTTTGTTTTTATTTCTAAGTCTGGAAATACATCTAGTTGTGGTTTTTCTTTGTTCGGTTTGATGCTTTGGTTTTTGTGTTTGTTGGTTACAGGTATTATTGGATAAGAAGATGTACGTGCAACACATTGTAGGATCGAGTACTTTGAGCTAGATTGAGCTTGGTTAAACAAGAACCTCTGTATGGAATACAAGTGTTTATGCGGAAACTAAACAGCAAGTATAATAAAGAAGAAAACTCTAAAACGACAATGATCCTCTATGGATCAGACTATGAACTAAGAATTGTGTTATTGAATATTGTGTTCGTCAAAAGTATATTAAACATATGGACGGGATGTTTCTTTTATAACAATAAGAAACCCTAACCCTAACCCGTCTTACAAGAAAACGTGTGAAGAGATAAACAACAATCTCTTCTAAAAATAAATCTAACAAACTTTCTAAACATACAGATAACAAACAATAACTATCCGCAGCAATCAACCCTATCGGCAGAAACAAAACAATACTATCGGCAGGAACCAACCGCAGCAGCAATGCAACACTATCGGCAGGAACCAGCTTCACTATCGGCAGCAATGAGAAATTCCTTATTTCTTATATCCCAACAATCCTCCCATCACTGAGAAACTCTTATTTCCCAGAGATCCTAACAATCCTCCCCTAATCTTGAGGTTGACTAGGTTAACCTGCAAGATTCCAATGTGATAGAGCTTTAACTTCTCAGGCTTGAGGACTGCGACTGAGCAGCAGCAATAAGTAGTAACCAGCAACAACATCCATAACTTGCAAGATTCCAACCTCTATAGCATCCAGCAGCAACATCAATAGTTCAGCAGGAATATGAAATCTTCTTCAAAACATGTATACTGGTCACCATGACATTCACTTGAACTTGGCTGCTACTATGACAAGATGTACATCAAATCACTTAAGTTTCATACTATTCTCATCACATCCAGGTGTGTTAACTCCTGTGAGAGGTGAATCATTGAAAAATAATGGATTTGATGTCTCTTTACCAATAGCCATCACTACTGGAGTAGCCAATGTTTAGGTGTGTTAGACCATGGTACAATGATAACCATCTGATTTATTAGCAAATCAGCAACTATAAACGGATTTGACTTGTCTTTACCTGTAGCCGTTTGCTCAGGACTAGCCAATTCTTTGGTTTCAACTGAACCTTGGTGAATTGAATACCAAATATGGATACCAATTGTCTTTACCACAAACCATACTTTTGTGGACTAGCCAATTCTTTGGATCCCATAAGGGTTACATCCATGGTGAATTGAGAACCATTTTCAACTCTCAGAAATAAATCATGGGTGAGTTGAAGTACCCTATAGCTTTGAGCAAGCTATTACAGCCATCAACGGATTTAATTATCACACCAGAGCCGTACCTTCATGGTGAGCCAACTTGATCCGTCCCGAAACAACACTTATATTTAAACAAATGCAGACTCAGAACAGGATGCTCGTGTGTAGTGTGAAACCAGGCAAGTGATCACCTGGGTCGTTTCCCAACGAGGTGTGAATGGAAAACTGTGAAAAGCTTGGATTAAAGTGATTGATGAATCAGATATTTGATTTTGCTTTTGATTAACAATTCTAAATAATAATTTAAAGACAAATATGCACAATTAAATTAAACGCGAATAAACAAATTACAAACGCGTAACAGAAAAGCTAAAACGGGACAAAAACTGAAATTTATAAAATTTATGAAATTTAAAACCTAAAAATGTAAAATAACTTAAAACTTATTTAAAAACTTAAATTATATTTTTTATACTTTTTATTTAATTATTATTAATTATTTATTATTTAATTACTAATTAAACTATTTAAATTGATAAAAAATACTAAATGAACTAAGAAAAATATGAAACTTTTTCTAAAAATATTACTAAGTAAATAAAAGTTAAGAAAATTATAAAAATGAAAATTACTTAATTAAAATCTAAAAAGATAAATTCTATTAAATAGAAGCTATCACTTTATTTCTATTTTTGGTTTTCTTAAGGCCTAAAAATATTTTTATATTTTTCCTAGATTAAAAATGACAAAATAAAATTATGAAAATTGGAATTATATTTTTCTGATTCTTTTTCTATTTTTTATGATTTAATTACTATTATAAACTACTTAAAATGATTAAAAATATTAAAACTGTTCAGAAAATTATGAAAATTTACAGATAATTCTAAAATAATATTAGAAAGATAAGAAAAATAAAATGAAAAGGTCACTAAGCTTATAAGGCAGATTTGGGCTAATAAGCAATAAGCTAATAAGCCAAAAATAAGCTTAAAAGCACTAAAGTGCACCAACTGATCAGGACAAGTTAAAACAACTAAAATAAACTTAAAACAACTTAAAATTGCAAATAAGCACAGGAATTGAGCAAGTTAAGCACTTGGCTGCTATGAAACTCAACACAGAAAATTCAGAAAAGTGCTAAGTTGAAGGGCAATTTAAGCTATGAAATAAGCTACTGAGATTTAATATTATGGGGGAAAAAGTTAGATTGGCTTATGAGCTCTCTAAAAATCACAAAAGCCCCATCATGATCATCCCAATTGATGTCCAATTGGACCTCAGATCAGCAACTCAGAAACCATGAGTCTGCTGTTCTGTCTGTGCAGATGTTGCACACTTAGTGCAGGGGTCTAGGCTTTTAAGGACAAACTAAATGGACTAAAAGAAGTGCAAAAATGCCAAAGGCAAGGCCAAAACAAGCTAGTTGCTATAACTAGCTTGTATGAGCTTGTACAGGTCTGTGGTGATCACAAGGGGTGTAAAATTGCTAAATCTAGTTAAATGGCTGATCAAGGGTTCACAAGAGCTTCTAGGGACTTGAAAAAGCTTGAACAAAGATTGGCTTATGACCAATCTACAGTAAATAGCCTATTGACTGTCTAAACTAAGCACAGCCAAACACCCCTTCATGGTGTGTTGTGGTGGTTTTTAAAAGGAAAACAATATTTTTAAACTAAAAGCCTAATTATTATTGATTACCTAGCTTATATAAACCCTAATGAACAACTTTTATCAGAAAATTAAGCAAACTAACAAGCTTATTCTAATTTGGCTAATTTTGGTCTTTTTAAGATTTTAAGCAAAATGAGAAACAAACTAGATAACTACTGTTTTTAATGATCAACTATTATCACAAACTAACAATAAGCACAAAACAACAACAATAAGCTACTTATAAGCAGATCCACAGTACTATGCAAATTATGGAAAAAATCCAAGAAAAGCTCACAACTGATCCTGCTAATGGAAATGAGAACAAGGAACCAAGGACCAATCTAACTTGTTAAAAACAAGCTAGATAACCCAGAGAAGCTTCTTGAACTAGCTTGTCCACCCAGAATTAGCTTATTGACCTCCAAGTTTGACTTTCATTGACTTTCTTCCAATCTTGAATTCAGAACATGTTTATACTACAAATAACTTACAATAAGCTATAAGAAGCTTATATAAGCTATTAAAAACAGCTAAGAAGCTATTTTATACACTACTTATTAAGTTTCTAATTCTCAGTACACAGGGAAATAAGAAAACTTGGAATTTTAAGTAACTACTGATAAATAATCAAAAACAACAACAAATACACTAGAATTAACTTGTATTGATTAATGAAATTTGAAATTACAAAGTACACTACTGGAAATGAAAAATACGAATTATACTAATTATTCTACTTTTTAACTACTTGCTTTTAAAAAGCTTACAATACTAGTCTATATATACAATAACCAACTGGGATATTCATGTCGACTTCCTCTGATCAAATCCCCATCATCCAATTGTTCTCACTTGATCTTATTCGTCCACTTGTAAAATTGGCGGGAAAAGTGGATTTTGGTGATAATCACTGATTTAGCTAGTGGGAGAGTGGGAGAGAATCATTAATTGGTTTTGGATGTGTTAGGTAACTTGTAGGAGGAGGGGGGATGAGGTGGTGAGTGGTATTGGTGAGGTGGGGGGTGACTGGATGGTTTGGCGGGATGGTGGTATAAGGGATGACGGGTTTGACTTTATTTGACTGAGTGGTTAACTCAGTCAAATAGTTGGGCTTGTTTTGATTGGGCTTGGACAAAAGGGTTAGTGACTGGGTTGGGTAATTTGGTTGGATTGATAAAATGGGTTGGGTAGTGGTTTTATTTTAGTGTTAAGGTTTAGTGTTGGATCCGGATTTTGATTGTTTAAGCAATAAGCCCAAGGACCAATTATGTAATTTCTGTATTTATGAGGGGCCTGAAGTGTAAAGTTGCCAAACTCCTTTCAAGGACTAAACCTGCCAATATACAATAACAAAAGGACTAAAGTTGTATATTTTTATTAATTTAAAACTTTAGGGACCTAAAATGTAAATTTGGATTTTTAGAGGGACTTGTTTTGTAAATTCCCAAAAGTTATCAAAAGTGTTCCAATTTGTAAGTTCATGCATAGTACAAGGGTATTTTGTGAAATTTCAAGTTTTATAATACCCAGGGACCATTTTTGCCAATTTTGATACTTGAGGGGTAAAAGTTGCCAAGTTTTGTAAACTTTTATCCAGGGACTATTTGTGAATATTTTTGGTTTCCCAAGGACTTAAGTTGACTTTTTACTTATTTAAAACCTTCAGGGACTAGTTTTGACAACTTTTGAAAGTTGAGGGACTGAAACTGCCAATTATGCAAACTTTGTTCGTTTTTCAACTGTTTTTAAACATTTTGCATCTGAAACATATAAAACACAATTCTGGGATAATTTCAGTATTTTGATGCATTTCTGAGTGTTTTTGAGAGTTTTGGCAGTTCAGATTAGGTAAAAATGATGAGTATTTAGACACTCATCAATCCCCCACACTAAACTATTGCTAGTCCCTAGCAATATTTTATGAAGATTTAATGGATTTGAAAGACTCTTTACCAAAAGCCATTACTTCTGGAGTAGCCAATTGTTTCAGTTCAAGTAAGAACTTTGGTACAATGATAACCAAATGATTTTGAGCAAACCATCAGCTGTCAACGGTTTTGATTTGTCTTTACCAGAATCCGTTTGCTTCTGGACTAGCCAACTCTTAGATAAATTATAAATATTATCTTTGGTGAGCTGATTACCAATATGGATTTTCACTGCCTTTACCACAAGCCATAATCTTGCGGGCTAGCCAACTCTTCACTTATGAAGATATGGTGAGTCGAATACCATACAATTTTGGGCAAATTGTAAGCCATCAACGGATTTGAGACATCTTTACCAAGAGCCGTTTGCTCTTGGATTAGCCAATCCTTATGTGGGTTAGACATGGCGGACTGATAACCATTTATTGCGTTCTAAGTGAGAAAAAAAAATTTAAATTTTGGCTAAAATGGGGGTACTAGATGGAACATGTGATCAAATTCGTGAGAATTCCCCCCCCACACTTAGAACTGAATATTGCCCTCAATATTCACAGAACCGGTTGTTAAACCAACACTTAGAACGTGAAAGGGAAATATTAAATAGCCATTATTTTATATACTTATTTATTTTATTTTTGTTTAATTTGCATTTAAGCCGTTAAGGCATGCAAATTCCCCCTTTTTTTTTTTTTTTTTTTTTTTTTTTTTTTTTTTTTTTTTTTTTTTTGGCTGTACATATTTACAACATGTGGGGCGTCTCCCCCACACTTAGGTGAAACATGGGTGAAAACCCATATATTTTCTATTGTTTTTGATCACCGAGTCGCTAGCTTGACTCGACCCCGAATTGAGTGGATTCCTCCCGAACAGGCAGGTTTATCACGCAAGCTAACCGCTTGTGAACGGTCAACTGTAATAAAGGGTTCCTGAACAGCCCGGGAGAAAAAGCAATTTAAAAGTTTATGGGGAAGTAAGAGACCAGGAAATCCGGCATTTAAACCAATGTTAGATGGACAATGCCGGGGTCAAAAGTAATATCCTCACTCCCGAATGAGTGAAAGATAGGGGAAATCACCGGGTAGGTGAAGGGAAGAAGAGAGATCTGAACAGTAATTAGGATAAGAACTTCCTCCTCAAGAATTGCAAGAGGAGGAGGCAAGTCCTTAAACTTGATCTCAGGAATTTTATCAGTTTTTTCAACTGACTTGATTTCCTTCTTATGAAGTTGTTTTGGTGGAAGAGGGGAAAATGAATCTTCGTTTAACAAATTTTCTAGAAAAAGAATATCCCCCTCAGGATCAAGATAGTTTTCATCAACCTCATTCGGAGGTGAACTATCTACAGCAAGAAAAGCATCGACTTCATCCCAAAAGGAATCACTTCCCTCAACCGAAGTGAGAGAAGGGGAAGAGTCTGCTATGATATGTTGAGAAGATGTGGTGGGTTCCCCACTCACAGAATTATGAAAATAACCAAGATTTTCTTGAGAGTACTCCTTTGAAGTAATGTCAATGACATCGATTCGGTTAACCGAAGCAGAATTATAATTAGAGGAGTACTTTGAAGTTTGATCATGGTTAAAAGTAACAGCTTCCTTATCCACACGCAAAGTAATCTCATGCTTAAATACATCAATCAGAGCATGGCCCGTTTTTAGGAATCCTCGTCCAAGAATTAGAGGAACCTTTTGATCTGCGTCGAAGTCAACAACCACAAAGTCAGCTGGAAAATGGAACTTTCCTATTTTCACAAATACATCTTCGGCAATGCCGCAGGGATGAGTTATGGTTCGATCTGCAAGCTCAAGAGTCATGCAGGTAGGAGTAAGAGCCGGAAGAGAGAGTTTCTTCCATACTGAATGAGGCATCAGGTTGATGCTTGCACCTAGATCTGCTAAGGCATAGCATTCAACCATTCCCGGAAATACACAAGGTAGTAGAAACTTTCCAGGATCTCCAAGCTTCTCCGGAAGTTTTTTCAAGATAACCGCTGAGCAGTTCTCATTAACTGGAGTTTTAGCCATTTCAATCAGTTTTTCCTTGTTGCTTAACAAGTGTTTGATTGCTGCTGCAAATTTGGGCATCAGAATAGTAGCATCCGCAAAGCTTATGTCAAAGTGTAATTCTTTAAAGATTTGATAGAATTTATCATTTTGTTGACTAGCCTTCTCACGGAGCTTTTGCTCATTTAAGCGCGATGGGTAAGGAATGTGAGGTTTGGATTTAGGAGCAATGACTTCAGGAGTCTCAAAGACAACTCCTGGTTTGGATTTCTTTTTAGGGCTAACCGGAGGATGGACATGTGCTGTACTTTGTGGGATTGGAATTTGCACTTTGTCCGTTGTATCCTCCGTCTCTTTTTCCATTTCAAACAACGGAGGAGGAATAGGGCCAGCTGGCCCCTCATAAGAAGCACCACTCCGAGTGGTGATAGCTTTGACGTAAGTGGTATCTTCGTCATCATCACTGTCATCAAGTACACTGACAGGAACAACATTGAGCATTTCGGAATAATATCTGGCTGATCTTTGCTCACTAAGTTTGGTTGACAAACTTTTAACCGTAAATCGTGAAAGAGAAGGATCGATTCTAGACGGTTGAGGAGCAATAGTGGGTGTAGATTTTTGGATGACTGAAGGTTGGATGACCGAAGGTTGGACGTATTTAGCACTTCCATTGTTAGTGGGAATTACCGGGTCCTTTATCACCTTGAATCCAACATGAGATTTACCACTACGTGTACTGACAGCTTTGAGTTCACCCCTAGGGTTGGTAACAGTGTTACTTGGGAGACCTCCCGAGGTAGAAGGTATATCAGTTAAAGACTTTTTGATCTGGTTTAATTGGGCAACCAATAACTGGTTTGTCTCACGTTGTGTCTTATTTGTTTCCTCTTGGGTTTTCATGAATTGCATAAGCAACTCATCTGAGGACGTCTGATTTCGGTTTGAACCTTGGTTTTGATTAAAATTTGGACCACGTTTAAAATTACCCTGATTCTGACCTCGGTTTTGATTGAAATTTTGAGAATTGTGAAAATTTTGTCCCTGATTTTGAACAAAGCGATTTTGATTATTATGATTTGGCACGGGTGGAAAACCAGGTGGGACCATAGCATTCTGTGCTCGGTACTGAGTCTCAGCATGCGGACGGTATTGATTTGGGTTTACTGCAGCTACGGGAGCTGGGTAAACAGAAGCATCGGTTGCTTGACAATCAAAATACGCATGTGGGCCACCACAAGTTTCACACACTTTGTTTATTGCTTTGATTTGTTCCGGTTTATGAACTTCACTTTTTAATTCTTTCATTTCTTTCATCATACAACGCATTGAATCCGTTAAAAAGGCTAACTCTGAGGAGTTACCGGATGAAGAAGAAGCAGTAGGAGTGACAGGAACATTCACTTTGTTTCTGGAAATAGGAACTTTGGATTTATTTTCACAAATTTCAACCACCTCTCTGGGTTTACGATTCAAGATATTGCCACCGGAGGCTGCATTAAGTGCATCTTGATCGTTTTGGGTCAACCCATTATAAAACGTATTTATTTGTTGTAACACATTGAAATCATGATGTGGGCATTTTCTTAGGAGATCTTTAAATCTGTCCCATGCCTCTCCGAAATTTTCATCGAAACCTTGACGAAAACCAGCAATTTCATTTTTTAGGTTAGTCGTCTTTGATGGAGGGAAGAAATAATTTACAAATTTCTTAACGAGATCTTCCCAGGTTTCAATGGATCGAGGGGGTTCTTTATCCAGCCAAATCCGGGCTGCCCCCTCAAGTGAGAATGGAAATAGCATCAATTTGATCACTGTTTGTGGCACATTCTTGTAATTGATTGTAGAAGTCAGTTTGTTAAACCAACGAATGTGTGCATAAGGATCCTCTCGTTCAAACCCGTGAAATTGGTTTGTGGACACGAGCTGAATCAAATGTGTTTTCAGTTCAAAATGATCAGAATCGATGGCTGGTAAAACAATGGCATCTCCATAACCCTCGGTGGGTGCCTGGAGCATTTCAGCCATGGTGCGTTCGTCTGCCATATTTTCAGTGAGAACAGTACGAATCTCGGGTTCGACTATTTGGGCAGCACGTCTACGATTACGTCTTCTCGGAATTTCTACGAGTTCACGTAAAGGGCTAGATGACGTGGAAGAACGAGTGCGCATGCACTAAGCAAAAATATTCCAATTAAAACAAGACAGAAGCAAAACACAAGTTAACTTATACCAACAATCAACAAGCGTACGGTAGCTCTCTAAATGATAAACGCACAGAGTGGCGGAGAAGCAAAGGTGGGCGATTAAGCTCCTTAAAAACCCGCTTCTTTCAGTCCGACAATTTAATGTCAGACTATCCTAGAACCTCCGTTAGAGTTTGTTTATCAATTAAAGGTGAGCCGATATTCGCAAGTGATACAAAGGTAAAGTTTTAAATCTTTGGTTTGGGAACTTATTATGGTCGTACCCCCAGTTAGGTAGTGCTCTGTCTTGGTTCTCGATGGTAATTTTTTATTGTTTATTTATTATTAACAAAGAAAACGGAATTTATTTTTCGGTGTTTTTATTTTTTATATGATAATATTAATAATAATATATATAGAAAAGAAATGAAAAATATTTTTGTATTTTATATTGTTTTTGGGAAATAGGAACTTCTGATAGAAGGGTCTCAGATCACTAATCGCTAAAACTTACACAACTGTCGCAGCACAACCTCCCCGGCAGCGGCGCCAAAATTTGATCCGTCCCGAAACAACACTTATATTTAAACAAATGCAGACTCAGAACAGGATGCTCGTGTGTAGTGTGAAACCAGGCAAGTGATCACCTGGGTCGTTTCCCAACGAGATGTGAATGGAAAACTGTGAAAAGCTTGGATTAAAGTGATTGATGAATCAGATATTTGATTTTGCTTTTGATTAACAATTCTAAATAACAATTTAAAGACAAATATGCACAATTAAATTAAACGCGAATAAACAAATTACAAACGCGTAACAGAAAAGCTAAAACGGGACAAAAACTGAAATTTATAAAATTTATGAAATTTAAAACCTAAAAATGTAAAATAACTTAAAACTTATTTAAAAACTTAAATTATATTTTTTATACTTTTTATTTAATTATTATTAATTATTTATTATTTAATTACTAATTAAACTATTTAAATTGATAAAAAATACTAAATGAACTAAGAAAAATATGAAACTTTTTCTAAAAATATTACTAAGTAAATAAAAGTTAAGAAAATTATAAAAATGAAAATTACTTAATTAAAATCTAAAAAGATAAATTCTATTAAATAGAAGCTATCACTTTATTTCTATTTTTGGTTTTCTTAAGGCCTAAAAATATTTTTATATTTTTCCTAGATTAAAAATGACAAAATAAAATTATGAAAATTGGAATTATATTTTTCTGATTCTTTTTCTATTTTTTATGATTTAATTACTATTATAAACTACTTAAAATGATTAAAAATATTAAAACTGTTCAGAAAATTATGAAAATTTACAAATAATTCTAAAATAATATTAGAAAGATAAGAAAAATAAAATGAAAAGGTCACTAAGCTTATAAGGCAGATTTGGGCTAATAAGCAATAAGCTAATAAGCCAAAAATAAGCTTAAAAGCACTAAAGTGCACCAACTGATCAGGACAAGTTAAAACAACTAAAATAAACTTAAAACAACTTAAAATTGCAAATAAGCACAGGAATTGAGCAAGTTAAGCACTTGGCTGCTATGAAACTCAACACAGAAAATTCAGAAAAGTGCTAAGTTGAAGGGCAATTTAAGCTATGAAATAAGCTACTGAGATTTAATATTATGGGGGAAAAAGTTAGATTGGCTTATGAGCTCTCTAAAAATCACAAAAGCCCCATCATGATCATCCCAATTGATGTCCAATTGGACCTCAGATCAGCAACTCAGAAACCATGAGTCTGCTGTTCTGTCAGTGCAGATGTTGCACACTTAGTGCAGGGGTCTAGGCTTTTAAGGACAAACTAAATGGACTAAAAGAAGTGCAAAAATGCCAAAGGCAAGGCCAAAACAAGCTAGTTGCTATAACTAGCTTGTATGAGCTTGTACAGGTCTGTGGTGATCACAAGGGGTGTAAAATTGCTAAATCTAGTTAAATGGCTGATCAAGGGTTCACAAGAGCTTCTAGGGACTTGAAAAAGCTTGAACAAAGATTGGCTTATGACCAATCTACAGTAAATAGCCTATTGACTGTCTAAACTAAGCACAGCCAAACACCCCTTCATGGTGTGTTGTGGTGGTTTTTAAAAGGAAAACAATATTTTTAAACTAAAAGCCTAATTATTATTGATTACCTAGCTTATATAAACCCTAATGAACAACTTTTATCAGAAAATTAAGCAAACTAACAAGCTTATTCTAATTTGGCTAATTTTGGTCTTTTTTAAGATTTTAAGCAAAATGAGAAACAAACTAGATAACTACTGTTTTTAATGATCAACTATTATCACAAACTAACAATAAGCACAAAACAACAACAATAAGCTACTTATAAGCAGATCCACAGTACTATGCAAATTATGGAAAAAATCCAAGAAAAGCTCACAACTGATCCTGCTAATGGAAATGAGAACAAGGAACCAAGGACCAATCTAACTTGTTAAAAACTAGCTAGATAACCCAGAGAAGCTTCTTGAACTAGCTTATCCACCCAGAATTAGCTTATTGACCTCCAAGTTTGACTTTCATTGACTTTCTTCCAATCTTGAATTCAGAACATGTTTATACTACAAATAACTTACAATAAGCTATAAGAAGCTTATATAAGCTATTAAAAACAGCTAAGAAGCTATTTTATACACTACTTATTAAGTTTCTAATTCTCAGTACACAGGGAAATAAGAAAACTTGGAATTTTAAGTAACTACTGATAAATAATCAAAAACAACAACAAATACACTAGAATTAACTTGTATTGATTGATGAAATTTGAAATTACAAAGTACACTACTGGAAATGAAAAATACGAATTATACTAATTATTCTACTTTTTAACTACTTGCTTTTAAAAAGCTTACAATACTAGTCTATATATACAATAACCAACTGGGATATTCATGTCGACTTCCTCTGATCAAATCCCCATCATCCAATTGTTCTCACTTGATCTTATTCGTCCACTTGTAAAATTGGCGGGAAAAGTGGATTTTGGTGATAATCACTGATTTAGCTAGTGGGAGAGTGGGAGAGAATCATTAATTGGTTTTGGATGTGTTAGGTAACTTGTAGGAGGAGGGGGGATGAGGTGGTGAGTGGTATTGGTGAGGTGGGGGGTGACTGGATGGTTTGGCGGGATGGTGGTATAAGGGATGACGGGTTTGACTTTATTTGACTGAGTGGTTAACTCAGTCAAATAGTTGGGCTTGTTTTAATTGGGCTTGGACAAAAGGGTTAGTGACTGGGTTGGGTAATTTGGTTGGATTGATAAAATGGGTTGGGTAGTGGTTTTATTTTAGTGTTAAGGTTTAGTGTTGGATCCGGATTTTGATTGTTTAAGCAATAAGCCCAAGGACCAATTATGTAATTTCTGTATTTATGAGGGGCCTGAAGTGTAAAGTTGCCAAACTCCTTTCAAGGACTAAACCTGCCAATATACAATAACAAAAGGACTAAAGTTGTATATTTTTATCATTTTAAAACTTTAGGGACCTAAAATGTAAATTTGGATTTTTAGAGGGACTTGTTTTGTAAATTCCCAAAAGTTATCAAAAGTGTTCCAATTTGTAAGTTCATGCATAGTACAAGGGTATTTTGTGAAATTTCAAGTTTTATAATACCCAGGGACCATTTTTGCCAATTTTGATACTTGAGGGGTAAAAGTTGCCAAGTTTTGTAAACTTTTATACTATTTGTGAATATTTTTGGTTTCCCAAGGACTTAAGTTGACTTTTTACTTATTTAAAACCTTCAGGGACTAGTTTTGACAACTTTTGAAAGTTGAGGGACTGAAACTGCCAATTATGCAAACTTTGTTCGTTTTTCAACTGTTTTTAAACATTTTGCATCTGAAACATATAAAACACAATTCTGGGATAATTTCAGTATTTTGATGCATTTCTGAGTGTTTTTGAGAGTTTTGGCAGTTCAGATTAGGTAAAAATGATGAGTATTTAGACACTCATCACAACTCTTTCTTGTCTGCAAGACATGGTGAGTTGAGCACCATTTATTGTGCAGGTGTAAACACCAACACTGTACCTGCAAGGTGTTGCTCAAAACCATCTTATTAGCACACAAAATATACAAGATTTTTTTTTTTTTTTTTTTGAACTAAGAAACACACCCAAAGAAAAAAAATAAGAAAAGAAATCAAAAGAAAGAAAGATAGAAAAATATACAACAACAACAAGAATATCCTCCCCTTAAGCTTCATCCTCCCCTTAAGCTCAGAATCTAGGGATTTACCATCCCAATATGGACCACCAAATGTTTAAACCTTGGTCCATCAAAAGCCTTGGTCAGTAGATCAGCCACATTATCATCTGTGTGAATCTTAACCACCTGAATAAGATGCTTCTCATATGCATCTCTTATGAAATGGTGTCGAATCTCAATATGCTTTGTCCTTTGATGATAAACAGGATTCTTAACAATACACATAGTACTTTGATTATCAATAAAGATCTTAGTGTTCATGTAGTTGAACCCATAATCCAACAGCTGATTTTGCATCCAAAGAACCTGTCCACAGCAACTAGCAGCAGCAACATACTCTGCCTCAGTAGAAGATGTAGCCACTATAGTCTGCTTCTTGCACTGCCAAGAAACCAATCTCCTACCCAGAAACTGACAACCTCCAGTAGTAGACTTCCTATCAAAGTTAGCCCCAGCATAATCACTGTCACTATAGGCTTCCAACACAAAAGGAGAGTCTTTGGGATACCAAAGTCCCATCTTTGGCTGTCCACAAATCCTTCCATACAAAAATGCACTTTTCACATCCATCTGATATACTACAAACCCCATAAAGGAAGCAAAAGCCAAGAACAATCGGATAGCTTCAACTCTTGCCACTGGTGCAAACACCTCATCATAATCAATCCCCTCTTCTTGTCTATGACCTTGAGCTACCAATCTAGCTTTATTTCGAACCACAATTCCCCTAGCATCCCTTTTATTCTTTAGAATCCATTTAGTTCCAATAGCATGCTTTCCTGCAGGCAAAGGGACCAACATCCATACTTTCTGATTCTGGAACTGCTGCATCTCCTCTTGCATAGCCTCAACCCAATCATCATTAGCAAGAGCTTGAGCTATACTAGTTGGTTCAACTTGAGATAAGAAACAAGCATATAGACAATGTAAGTAATCAGTATGGTTGCTCCTCAACTGATCCTGTATATAACTGAGAAAAGCAGATTCTCCAAACTTGGGTTGATGTAGTTTACTTCTTGTCTGAACAGGGGAATTAATATCTCCAAGAATCAAAGACTGAGGATGAACAGTATTGATCCTCTTGGTAACAATGGGATTGACCACAATGGAGGATGCCTGATTAGTAATTGAGGGGTTGAAGTCATCATCATATGAGGAAGAAGTGAAAATACCTGTTCTAGATTGATGATGAGGATCTTCCAGCTTATCTCTTGAAGAGACTGAATTTCCAAGATCAGAAGGGATTGGAAATCTTTCAGGGAGTTATCAATACCCAAAGTGTCAACAGATGGAGAAGACACAGGAACATCAGCAGGAATAGAGACATCAGCAGGAACATTAGAAGGATCGGCAGGAATCGATCCACTACCAGCAGAAATGGTATCAGCAGGAACATGAATACCATCAGTCAAATTCAGTTGCCTTCTAACTTCAGCTTCAGCCTTTCTCAGAATCTCCTCTGTCTCTTTAGAAAACCCAGAATCAAACATCTCAGCAGCTCTCTTGGCATTAAACTCTTGTCTTTGAAGCCTAGCAAGATCTTCTGCATAACTAGAATCACCTCCAGCCATATCAAAAGAATCTTTGAGCTTTGAACCTGAAATGTTGTTAGAGGGAAAAGAAGGAACAACAATAGGTCGTTCATCACTCTCTGCATCAGAATCATCATCTGAGGTACCTGCATTGTTAGATTGAAAAACATGTGTACCAACAGATAGATTTGCTTTGAATCTATTATAACCTAAAGAGTCACTCAGATAGTCCAAATCAAAGTACCATTCTGGACCTGTACCCTGCAAATTAGGTTTATCCTCAAGATATCTTAAGTTGAGAGTTTCTTCTATTTTCTTAGAGGACAGATTATAAACTCTATATGCTTTACTATGAGCAGAATACCCAATAATAAACCCTTCATCAGCCTTCCCATCAAACTTGCCTAGGTAATCACTAGTGTTCAAGATAGTGACATTACATCCAAAAGGCTTAAGGTAACTAATGTTTGGAACCTTCCCAGACAAAAGTTCATAAGGTGTTTTATTGTGAGGACTAGTAATAGATACCCTATTCAACACATAACAAGCAGTGCATACTACTTCAGTCCAAAACATAGTGGGCATCTTAGATTCAGCTAACATAGTCCTAGCTGCTTCTATCAGGGTCCTATTTTTCCTTTCTGCAACCCCATTTTGTTGTGGAGTTCTAGCATTACTATAGTCCCTTTTTATCCCCTTACTCCCACAGAGTTCAATAAGATTAGAGTTCTTAAACTCTGTGCCATTATCACACCTTATAGACTTAACCTTTTTACTTAGCTGATTTTCTATTAAGGCAATAAAATCCCTAATAACTGGATAAGTTTCATCTTTAGTACCCAAAAAGAAAGTCCAAGAAAACCTGCTAAAGTCATCTGTAATCACCAGGCAGAAATACTTGTGATCAATACTTCTGATAGAAGTAGGACCAAAGAGATCCATATGGAGAAGCTGCAAAGGCTCAGAAATGTTGCTCACAGCTCTTATGGCCTTGTATGAAGCTTTGTGTTGCTTTCCTTTGTTGCATGCAACACAATGGTGTTCATTGGAGAAGGTCTTGAGAGGGAGCCCATGGACCAAACCATTCTTAGCCAGCTTGTTTATGGTCTTGAAATTCACATGTGCCATTCTTCTGTGCCATTTGTTAGATTCATCCACAGAAGCTTTTGCAACCAGACAAGCAAGTGAACCCTCAGGCTGAACATCACTAAGATTGAAGCTGTAAAGATTGAAAGTCCTTGGAACTTTAAGTTCAACCTGACTTTCATCAGGCAACTTGAAGTCTTTGGACAACACAAAGCAATCATTCTCAGTGAAGAGAACACTATTTTTCTTGTCACAGATTTGAGACACAGAGAACAAATTGAAGTTTTGTAGTTCCTTCACATAAAGCACATCTTCAAAGTCCAACTTGGCAGTTTTGATAGTTCCCTTTCCAGTAATTAAACCATCTCCTCCTCCAAATGTCACAGTACCTCCATTCAAAGGCACAAAATCATGCAACCTTTCTAAATTTCCTGTCATACTCCTGGAACATCCACTGTCAACAATCCCAACATCTTTACTTCTAAAAGGAAAATCCTGAGAGAAATAATACATATACAACATTAGATACAAGAGAGACCCAAGCCATTGCTGACTTGAGCCTGTCTAGTGGATCAATAAGAATTACACCCTGGAGATTGATGAGATCCACCATTGATCTTGGACCCCATTTTCATATGTTGGTTATTGATTTTCCAAGAACAACCTGCTGAGGACTTAACAGCAGTTTTCCATCTTGCCCCTCCCTTATACATGGTGTCTAAACAAACAGGTCTCATATCATTTTGAAAGTAAGTGCTAGTAGGTCTTCTGAAAGGTCTAGCCGTATTGCTTCTCCAACCAGCAGGATTGATCCTACCGGCAGGAACTGAATAAACAGCAGCAACAGGCTTATCGGCAGGAATGAACTTTTCAGCAGCAACAGGCTTACCAGCAGTAACTGGCTTGCCAGTGGCAACTAAAGTTCTCCTTGCAGCTTGAGGAATATAAGGGGGAATTTCATTGACATTGTTCCATACAGACCTATTTTTACAAGCATATACACCCATATGTTTTTCATAATAGTCACAATCTTTAATAAGATGATCATAACTACGACACACAAAGCAAGATTTCTTTCTAGGGGACTTTTTCTTAACAATAACTTTCTCATTGCAAACAGAATTATTCAAACCAACACATGAAACAAAATTATCCTTAACAGAATTAAAACCACAACCATAATTGTTTGAAACAGAACCACAACTAGAATTGTTTGAAACAGAACCACAACTAGAAACATTATTGTTTTTAACACTATCAAAAGAAATATCTTCAAATGCAGCTGTCTTTGAGTGAGATTCATCAGTAGCTACTTCTGAGGAGAGATCTTCTGACTTTATTGAAGCTGACTTGTCACTTGATCCACATGTGGCATAGTCATTAGTCTTGATTTCTGAAGATTTGTCACTGTAAGAACAAGAGACAAATTCATTAGAGTCACAATCAAGATTAGGCAAGTCCTTTGCCTGTTTGCCATAGATCATTTGTGAATCATCAAAGTCAACAAAAGGATTAGCAGGTTTAAATGTTCCAGTTATGGGTGGAGGAACATCATTCATTCCTCCCTCCTTCACATACTTTACAGGCTTTCTATAATCTACAGGTTCTGGGTTAAAAACACTATACTCATTAGGGTCATAATACTGATTTGGCCCTACCAGGTCACCGAACCCTAAACCTCTTTTAGTTTTTGAAGACATAGAACTATCAATAAGCCTGTGAAGGTTTGTGGATGACTATTTCCACTTATCAAATCTAGCCAAGGTATTATCTAGCTTAGACTTTAAATCCTAATTTTCTAATACTACCTTATCTTTTTCCCTTTCAGAATGTTTAAACTCATTAGTGGCATTTTTTAAATCTCTTTCCAAAACCTTTATTTTTACTTCATAAGCAGACTGTTGTTGTTGATACCAGACCTTTTGTTGCTCTAATGTTTTAACAGCCTTTTTATGAGCCTTAAGTTGAATAAAGTTATCCTTATGTTCACTTTCTATATCATCAAATTCCTGTTTCAATTTAGCATATATAGGTTCACAACCAAATGGGCAGTTTTGTACCTGAGATGGATGACCCATCATTCCAAACTGACCAGCCACTTGTTTCTTCTCACCATATCCAACTATCATCCCATAGACCTTCTCTGCTCCACTTGCAAGAACTTTCTCATGATGTTCCCAGTCCACCATCGAATCCACAGATACGAAAGCCTTGGGGTCTTCTGATTCCAACTCTTGAATTCTCAAAGCTGAATACCGAGCTTTATCATCCACCTTCTTATCTGTACATTCCCTGGCAAAATGTCCTGTTTGAGAACATTTATAGCACCTCACCTTCCTTTTGTCAAACCTGGCAGACTCCTGTCCATCAAAGTTGACCCTTCTTCCTGCCTTCTTTTCAAACCTATCCAATTTCAACGAAATCATAGCCACCTGCCATCTCAAGTCCATCTCTTCCATATCCAATTCATCAACCTGATTGAAATCATCATAAACAATCTTCTGCTCTGGTGTACTCTCAGCAACAAATGAATGAAGCACCTCCACTACAAGATTATCAGATCTGGTCTGAGCTTTTGGTGTGGCAGGTGAGTAGGAGATTGATGATGTTGATGGTGTAGGACTGTTTCCATATGATGCTTTGTTAGCACCAGAGTTACTAACAAAGGCAGTATGAGTTGGAGTATAAGGTGTATAGGTGGAATACCCTTTGATATCAATTTCAAGGGTTTTAAGCTTGTTGTACAGATCATCAAAGCTCATATAATCCAGTCCTCCTTTGGCCTTGAGTGTTATGGAAACCTGAGACCAAGATGGTGGCAAAGCCCTCAGAAACTTGGTGTTGCAGTCTTCATCGTCTGGTCTAGCCTTCAACTGGTTGAGTTGACTCAGAATCTTGTGGAATCTGTCATACCCTTTGTGAATCCCCTCAGCCTCAGAGATCTTGAATTCCTGAAACTCTTGTTTGAGCATAGACTTTCTCATCTTTCTGGATTCATCATTCCCTCCAAATCTGGCTTTAACAGCATGCCAGATCTTTCTAGCATCATCCAAGTGATGAAAATCACTCATATGATCCTCTGGAATAGCTTGAAGTAGAAGGGTTCTCGCCTTGGTTTCCCTTTGAACAGCAAGGTGTTCTTCTGCTGTAACAGGTGGCTCATGATACATATTGCCATCCTTATCCCTTCCAGTATTCTTCTTGCTATTTCCCTTAAGAATCACATTCCACAGATTGTAATCAGTGTTTGTGATCCAATATTCCATTCTCATAGCCCAGACTTCGTACTCATCTTTCTTCAGATATGGGAATTTTGCATTGTTGGAGGACATGGTGGTGACGATTTGTGTTTGGACTTGTGAGGTTTCAGGTTTGGTTTGGTGATCTTCCGGGTTAATGACATTGGTTTGAGGGATTTCGTCGTCCATTGAAAGAGAGTTAGGAGATATGAAATCGAACTTTTTCTTCTTTATCAGAGATCCTTACCAGGCTCTGATACCACTTGTAGGATCGAGTACTTCGAGCTAGATTGAGCTTGGTTAAACAAGAACCTCTGTATGGAATACAAGTTCTTATGCGGAAACTAAACAGCAAGTATATTAAAGAAGAAAACTCTAAACGACAATGATCCTCTATGGATCAGACTATGAACTAAGAATTGTGTTATTGAATATTGTGTTCGTCAAAAGTATATTAAACATATGGACGGGATGTTTCTTCTATAACAATAAGAAACCCTAACCCTAACCCGTCTTACAAGAAAACGTGTGAAGAGATAAACAACAATCTCTTCTAAAAATAAATCTAACAAACTTTCTAAACATACGGATAACAAACAATAACTATCCGCAGCAATCAACCCAATCGGCAGAAACAAAACAATACTATCGGCAGGAACCAACCGCAGCAGCAATGCAACACTATCGGCAGGAACCAGCTTCACTATCGGCAGCAATGAGAAATTCCTTATTTCTCATATCCCAACAATCCTCCCATCACTGAGAAACTCTTATTTCCCAGAGATGTACCTAACACACATCAAGAGGATGATTATATTTCTGGAGTGAAGCTTATCATGTTCATTCTCTTGGAGGGAGATTTAACCATATTATCACATCATCCATACCGAGCGAATCAGGGGAGTATTAGTTTCTTCCATTCTCATTTATTTTTACTTTTACATCTTTTGTCTAGAACATTGGGGACAATGTTCGGATTAAGTGTAGGGAGGGTAAATTAGGATGCCTTAGAAACTACAACTTCGCTTGATTTTTGTTTTGTTTAATAGTGAATGTGTAATAAAGCCAAGAGAAATATTGGTTAGGGCAATTTTAGCACCAAATTTAAATTTTTTTACAACATATAAGAGTGAAACTTTGATTTTAATAAGCGTCTCATGGATAGGGAATTGTATGACTAGCACAAAAACCATACCACTCAAAAATTTCCACCCCAAATATGTGAGGTTCGCCTTTAGATCTTTAGGAAAAAGCATTCATTGTTGGTGCTTATGAGTGTACCGGTAGTTTATAGATTCTAGAACTTGCGTTTGTGATGCATACCGAGACCGCTAGTGAGACTACATTCATGTAGTTAGGATTGACTACATGATAAGAGGCATTAGGATTAACCCATTGTTTTACACCTGTGTTTTTGTTATAATTACTTTGGCTACATTGGTCAAGTAATTCTCCCACACCCTTTGCGTTGTACCCATTTTTGGTACAGGATACCCCTAGTACACCCCTCAGAGCCTATCTTTTCGTTTCGACCTTTAAGCATTTTACTTAAAGGAAGAATTTGTTTACACCCCACTTAAATGTACACCCAAATCGCCTTAGCCTACCTTGTGTGCACTCATCTTTAGTGCATTATTGTGACAACATTTGTTTAAACCCTTAGTTAATTATCTAATTGATTACATGGTTGCTAAGTCGAGTCATATCCTTGTACATATTGTTTTGGGACGATTGGGACTTATGGGTAAAGTACTAGTGTAATGGAGTAATGGGGAAGAACATCATTTATTACCCCCATATGTACGTTAATATTTTAAAGTACTCCAAATATTTCGATTATCTTGATTCGAGTCATTAGAATAATTTTATGTAAAGTATGTAAAAGTTCAAGTGTAGGGAGGAAACAAGCTCCCTTTGATGTATTATTTTGGATGGTAGAGTAAAAATGTATGCAAAAAAAAAAAAAACATACGGGCTACCATCCGTTTCTTTTATTTTGTTGTTTAAGTCGAAATAGTGTCTTGAATTTTGATTGGTGGAAAAGCTCATTTGCTTGAGGACAAGCAAATCCCAAGTGTAGGGATATTTGATGAAGCGAAAAGTGTACCGCTTTTAGGGGGTCATTTAAGCCCTAATCCGTGATTATATGATCAAATATTGCCCTAAATCGTTTCTTTTCTCATTTTAGGTACTTGGGACATGATTTCTGGAATATGAAGCATTTTGGAGCTTTTTGGACGTTTTTATGCTCAAGAATGAAGAAAACAAAAAGACCAAGGAAAGTCAGGATTTTACACCTGACGGCGTCAGGCTTTGGATGCTGACGCCGTCACTTGAAGATAAAAGTGGTGGAATTATACACGTGACGCGCCAGAAAGTTTTACATAGGAAGTCTGACAGCGTCACGTGTTAATGGATGTAGGCCGTCAAGTGTTAAGTTAAAGAGAGACGGGCCAGAGGATTTTTGAAGGTGACGGCGTCAGGATCATAGACCTGACGACGTCAGATGATATAGAGTGACGGCGTCAAAGTATTCTTACACGAGAAGGAGCCTTAGTGAAACCGCCACAAGTTTATCAAGACAATCACAACTCGCGCGCGGAGTAGCTGTTACTGTTTTGGCCATAAAATCCTCATACGAACTCGGATTTAGGTGATTCAAAAGGCCATGGAATCGGGACGAAAAAATCTACAATTTGGTGAAAAAGGAGAGCTGACGCCGTGATGTGTTCGGATCGTGCATAAAGACTTGATGCGTTCACACGAGGTTTTAAATTTATAAACATGAATTACCGATTAATTAGGAACACATACGAGCAAGTATACTCGTCCGTTGTAGTAAAGGTGGGTAAGTCAAGATCGTCCCAAGAGACTTGGTTGTACTCAAGTGTCGTTTGTTTGTTTAAGCAAGTAACAAGTTGATGGTTATGATTGTCACGGATCAAACCAACAAGAAAAGCAATATGAGAACAAGCACACAAAGAACATACATGTTTGACAATGATAACAAGTGAGTAAGAACTTGGTGTAAGCCTTAACTAGGACTTGGTGTAAGGACTTGGTGTAAGCCTTTACTAGTTTGGAAAACATAGTATCATTGGTATTCCTTTCGGCCTCTAGAACCAATAATTTAGCATTTTATAAATCAAATATACATAAGTCTTAATCAATTGGTCATGTCATAAAACTCATGCCTAAACCAACAACAAACAAAGATGTTCTTTCGATCCCATAACTTTGATGTTATTAATTTGTGAAGTTCCATTTACTTGATGAATACATATTCAAAAGATGTCCTTCGACCTTTAATCCAAATTAAACCTTTACTTGTTATGTTTATTAAGTTTCTCATACAATCGTCACAAAGTACAAGACCAAACATTTGTCGACTAATGAATTGAAATCAACCACTATTAAGAATCCTTTCGACATTTAGATCCAACAATGATTAATCAAAACAATAAACAAGACAAGTTCCAACTTAACCAAATATGATGTTATCAAACAAACACTAATATTATCCAAACATCCTATTATCACAAGTTATCATATAAACCAAACAAGTATTAAGACATCATTCATAAGACAAAACATGTATCAAGAATCACATCATCATAATCATAGAAACCAAACATTAATAGTAGAATTCAACATCATAAACGTAACAAGAGTTTACCCAAAGTATGAATTACAAATAGGCAAAGGTGAAAGATTTATAGCAACCTTCAAGCCTCCAATCAACTACAACATCTAACCAAACTAGAGAATCGCTCCAATACTTCTTGGTGATACGTCCTCCATGAATGGCAAAGGTTTATGGTCTTTTGGGTGAGATAAGGTGGTGGAAATTCTTCCTTTAGGGTGGAGGCTGGAATTGCACCTATGTTTTGGTGTAAATTCGTCCTTGAGGGTGGAGGATACAATTTCACACTTGAAACCATGCCAAAGTAGTCTTATTTATAGGTAGAAGCCACCCTTAGCCAACAAGTAAATAACTTGGGCACAAAGTGTCATAAAAGGGCAGGTTTAGGAGTTAATAGAGGCACATGATCGGACTTGGGACTTAATGGCACTTAAAGAAGCATTAAAAATAACTTGGAGAAGGCAGTTTCAGCCAACCGATCGGATGCGGGGCAATACCGATCGGTTGGAGCTCTCGTAAAAGTCAAGTTTGCTCCATCCGAATCGGATGCGGGCTCCTACCGATCGGATGGATCCTTCTGTGTTGTAGAACTTTTTGTTAGCTTTCCGTGGCCGCTTGAATCATCGAAATCCGAGTTCGTATGCTCGAGTTATGGCCAAAATGGTGAAGGTGTGTCGGGAACAACGAGTCTTCCAATAATTCTTCGTTTGAGCTTCTTTTCTTCATTTCTTTCCTCGTTTTCCCTCTTGTGCTTTATTCTTGAGTCTTTGGAGTGACAACTTCATGACTTTATCTTCTCGAATATACTCCAAGAGACTCTCATTTGTCGGGAATTCTTCGTACATGCATAAATCTTCGTTTATTGATCATTTCTTCGCCTTTTTCTTCGTTTTCTTGTACTTGAGCTTCCATGAACCTAAAATGTAAATTATACTCAATTAAGTATCATAAGTTCATAAAAGTGACCAATATATATGCATAAAATCCACAATAACGCTCCTAAAAACATGTTAGATTTGAGCGTTATCAAATCCCCCACACTTGAACTTTGCTTGCCCTCAAGCAAATCTAAGAAAAGAAAATTAAAATTCAAACCTAAATGACAAAACGAAAAGAAAATTTTAAAAATTTTGAAAACTTTAACGAGGCATCTATCCGATCGGTTTGCACTTCCATCCGATCGGATGGACAATTCGTAGAAACATGCAGCATGCCAGCCGAATCGGATGCTCTCACATCCGATCGGCTGGACAGATATATATATATATATTTTTTTTTATATATATATATTTAATAATAAAAGAGAAAATAAGCGAAAAATGAGCGCAAACTCCCCCACACTTAAGGGTTTGCTTGCCCTCAAGCAAATATTAAGAAAAATAAATCCCACAAGGTGCATGAAAAATGATTATAAAAATTATGATGCAAATCTACCAAGTACAAGTACAAGATACGATTCATCATTTTTAAGCGCTTAGGTGAAAAACCGAGATGTATGACAATATTTTCTTGCTTGAGTAACATTTCTAAACACCTCACGAAAAAGAAACGAAGTATAATTCACTCAATCACTCATTTACTTAGGTAGTGGAGTATATATAAGAGAAATCACACTCATTGCTCAGTCATGATTCGTTTATTACCATAGGCTTGTACAAGAAACAAAACTCCACCGACGAGGCGTAAGCACAAAGTGTAAACATCTAAAGAGGACTTTTATTCGGGTTTAAGGCTTAAAGGGTTATATCAGACTTACGTGCAACTATCTTGTGCAAAACATAATAGCTCGCTAACAACGAATTCTTGCATCACCAAATAACGGATGGTCACTAAGGATAACCTTAGATCGCTAACAACGCTACCTAATTCCTCAAGAAATCGGATGGTCACTACATGTCAATACACTTGATAATTTCACAAAGTCAAAAGGGTAGGGATAAGGCATGGGAGTATTTATGAAATTGGTTTTAAAAGAAAAATAAAGTCAAGTCTAATACCCATGTTGCTAGTTACCGAACAAACCGCAAACCCGTAAATGATTATAGTTACAATCTTCTCCTCTTCACATACCGATACATCGATTCGCCATAACAATATTCTTCATACTTAGCACATTGGCTAACAACATATCACATATTTTTTCTTTCTTATAATATAGCACATTGGCTATAATTGTCATCAATATATTTTTCTTCTTTTCTTTTTTTTTTCTTTGATGACTTATTCATTTTTTTCTCTTTTCACATTTTTTTTTCAACACCTCTCTTCCATACATCACATCTCCCCCACACTTCGCATAAGCATACACCACAAAAAATACAAATAAGAAGTTGGCCACCTTCATCTTTGTCGGAATGGCACATTCAAATAACGAAGTGTAACCAAACTATTAATCATCAAAAACAATCCAACATACCAAGCAACTAGCAACCCACCGTTTAGACTTTGACAAGGGGTTAGGCTAAGGTTTAAAGTGTAAAATCTTTTTGTATTTTTTTGGATTTAATCAAAAATGAAAAGGATGGCTCGGAGGGTTTAACTAGGGGTATCTAGCGCTAAAGATAAACGCTAACAAATGGGTCCATATGAGTGGTTAACTAGCCAGTGTAGCTAGCTAATATATCATTAGATGCAAACGGAAGGCCATTTGGTTTTATTCCTAAGGTTGCCTCTTTATCACACGAATACACTTATATCACACGAATGCGATCTTACTGCGGTCTGGTAATGATTTCCAAGTACAAGTTCTAGAATAAATAAAATCACCGGCACACTCATAGCAAAATATTCAAGCATAAAAGATGTATGCTATATACGAAACAGGCTCAAATCCTCACAATTTAGTGGAAAGGGCTATAATATGTGCTAGCAAATGTTATCGATCCCAGAATGGATTGCAATATTAATCGGGACACATCTCAAAATTTTTCAAAATTACATATTTCGCCAGTGGATTGATCTAGTTATTCTAATATATTATCCTAAAAGCGAGAAAACAATTAGATCTCAAGGGCAAACAAGAATAATTTTTTTTTTAAATTGACCCAAAAATTATAAATTTGAAAAGCAGTTTCGTTTTTTACCATCTAACTTTCCCCCACACTTAAGTTAAGCATTGTACTCATTGTGAAAAATAAACTTCAAAGCATGTAAAATAGGGAAAATAAATGAATAAATAAATAGTCCAAGAGAAACGAAACTTCCCGGGCCAAGAGAATCACGATCGAACTCCATATGATAAGGTGCTAAGCAAATACTAGCATAAGCTTGTGAGATCAATCGATTTCTCTTTCACAAAACATCTCCACACCAAGCATAATATCACCAATAATCCAATCTCCAAGAGCTTATTAAATCTGCAAAAATAAACTAAACTACAAAAAACGCGTAAAATCCTAAAAACTCACTTTCGTAGGCATCACGATTGCATTTAGCGTATGCAACAAGCCTTTTAAACCCCTCGGTGGCCCGAGTGGACGAGTGAAGTCTCGTGAGGGTTTCCAGTGAACATACCCACAAAGTTCAAAACATTTTTTATTTTTAAAACAAGTACTTATTTATTCACAATGTACTAAATTAACAAAATTTAAAATAAAATGAAAACAAATTTAAGTAGAATAAAAGAAATGATACTCTTGCAAAAACCAAAAGACATTTAAGATAAAATAACTACACTTGCTTAGACTAGTATACAACTCTTGATAAGCATGATTTTGATAACTTTGCTAGCATGTTGGTTATGATAATTAGTTTGATAAACTAATCTATTGTTTTTACAAGTTAAACCTTCGTCAAGATTTTAGTTTATAAAAACAAGCATTAAGACTAACCAATCAATTCAAGATCAACTCAGGGTTCATAAGCTTGAGATAACAAACTTAAACACAAAAATAATCTTTTGTTTATCAAATACGCTTAGGTGGTTTTCAATCAATCCAATTTGATAGACAAGAAGTATTCTTATTACAATCACAATTAAGTTTCTTTTGTTTAACCAAGAACAATAGTTACAAAGCAATCATTCATAGACAAATGATTATAACTAGTTAAATAACAATAAATCTTCGAACTTTCATTATTACTAACTAGTCAAACTTGACCAACAAATGCCACTATGAAACTTAACCACAATTGGATCTTAGAATTGACTTGAAATTGAATTAAAACATGTTATCACAATCATACGCAAATCACTAAGCAATAAACATCATCTAAGCAAGTGCACAAAAGCATTAGACACTCATGGAAAACATAAACATGAACTCGATCTAAAACAAAAACACACAGGAACACAATACGAAAAATGAAAATAACTTTTTTTTTTAATTTTACCGAACTGACCATCCGATCGGTTATCATTTCATCCGATCGGTTGGAAGTTAACAAAGTTTACCGAGAGCTCCATCCGATCAGTCAGGGTATCTAACCGATCGGTTGGGTTTGAAATTTTTTTACCGAGACGACCATCCGATCGGTAGTGGGATCTAACCGATCGGTTGGATAATTCGTAAAACATGCAACTCGCCAACCGAATCGGATACTCGCACATCCGATCGGTTGAACAGATCGTAAAAACTTTTTTTTTTTTTTTAATTTTTTTTTTTTTTTTTTTTTTTTTAACTAACAAGTTTTACTAAAAACTTTTTATTGACAAATTAAAACAAGAACACAAAAGGTAACGAACATGAAAATAAACACAAGTAAATAAAACACATAAACACATATGTACAAGAACATAATACGACACTTGAAACAAAAAGAAACATGAAC
Source organism: Artemisia tridentata subsp. tridentata (assembly GCA_021014915.2). Lineage (NCBI taxonomy): Eukaryota > Viridiplantae > Streptophyta > Magnoliopsida > Asterales > Asteraceae > Artemisia > Artemisia tridentata. Next base: position 373,007,916 of record CP139503.1, read on the forward strand.
AATTAAAAGCACAATGAAAGAAAATGACAAGCACATAGACGCAAGCAAACACAATTAATCACGTAACACAAATCAAAACAAAACGATCTAAAACAAGATAGTCTTATTCCAAATTAATACGAGACTAATCTAGACAAGAAAAACACAAACTAAAAAGAAACACAAAAACATGCAAGAGATCATATCTAAAACTCACAAAACAAGAAAAACAAAAACTAAAAAAAAAAAAAAAAAAGAGACAGAAACCTCCAACCGAATCGGTTACGGGTGGTGACTGATCGGTTGAGATGGTTTGGGTGGTTCAGCCGAACGGTTGGGTGTCAAACCGATCGGATAGAAGGCTCGGTATTTTTTTTTTTATTTTTTTTTATTTTATTTATATAAGTTTTATTTATAAACTTTAACTAACATAAACCAAACATTAAATACTAAAGAAAACGAAAAATAACAAAACTTAAATTTTTTTTTTTTTTACCGAGAGGTCCATCCGATCGGATGGAAATCCATCCGATTCGGTTGGGATTGTTTGGGTGGGTTTTTTTTTTCTTCGCAAACACTTTCGAGAAAACTTGTGAAGCAAACATTGAAATGAGCATTTTAAAACACATGAAACTTAATTTTGATGATGTTGGGATTTGGTTTAAGCAATTATGAGCAATGAGAAAATTATTAGACAAAGAGCAAGAAGCGCAATCATGAGAAAACAAACAAGCAATCGATCAAACATTTCAAGCAAACATTTCAACAAACAAACGAACACAAAAATACAAACGCAAGTCCCCGGCAACGGCGCCAAAAACTTGATGTGTTCGGATCGTGCATAAAGACTTGATGCGTTCACACGAGGTTTTAAATTTATAAACATGAATTACCGATTAATTAGGAACACATACGAGCAAGTATACTCGTCCGTTGTAGTAAAGGTGGGTAAGTCAAGATCGTCCCAAGAGACTTGGTTGTACTCAAGTGTCGTTTGTTTGTTTAAGCAAGTAACAAGTTGATGGTTATGATTGTCACGGATCAAACCAACAAGAAAAGCAATATGAGAACAAGCACACAAAGAACATACATGTTTGACAATGATAACAAGTGAGTAAGAACTTGGTGTAAGCCTTAACTAGGACTTGGTGTAAGGACTTGGTGTAAGCCTTTACTAGTTTGGAAAACATAGTATCATTGGTATTCCTTTCGGCCTCTAGAACCAATAATTTAGCATTTTATAAATCAAATATACATAAGTCTTAATCAATTGGTCATGTCATAAAACTCATGCCTAAACCAACAACAAACAAAGATGTTCTTTCTATCCCATAACTTTGATGTTATTAATTTGTGAAGTTCCATTTACTTGATGAACACATATTCAAAAGATGTCCTTCGACCTTTAATCCAAATTAAACCTTTACTTGTTATGTTTATTAAGTTTCTCATACAATCGTCACAAAGTACAAGACCAAACATTTGTCGACTAATGAATTGAAATCAACCACTATTAAGAATCCTTTCGACATTTAGATCCAACAATGATTAATCAAAACAATAAACAAGACAAGTTCCAACTTAACCAAATATGATGTTATCAAACAAACACTAATATTATCCAAACATCCTATTATCACAAGTTATCATATAAACCAAACAAGTATTAAGACATCATTCATAAGACAAAACATGTATCAAGAATCACATCAACATAATCATAGAAACCAAACATTAATAATAGAATTCAACATCATAAACGTAACAAGAGTTTACCCAAAGTATGAATTACAAATAGGCAAAGGTGAAAGATTTATAGCAACCTTCAAGCCTCCAATCAACTACAACATCTAACCAAACTAGAGAATCGCTCCAATACTTCTTGGTGATACGTCCTCCATGAATGGCAAAGGTTTATGGTCTTTTGGGTGAGATAAGGTGGTGGAAATTCTTCCTTTAGGGTGGAGGCTAGAATTGCACCTATGTTTTGGTGTAAATTCGTCCTTGAGGGTGGAGGATACAATTTCACACTTGAAACCATGCCAAAGTAGTCTTATTTATAGGTAGAAGCCACCCTTAGCCAACAAGTAAGTAACTTGGGCACAAAGTGTCATAAAGTAGCAGGTTTAGGAGTTAATAGAGGCACATGATCGGACTTGGGACTTAATGGCACTTAAAGAAGCATTAAAAATAACTTGGAGAAGGCAGTTTCAGCCAACCGATCGGATGCGGGGCAATACCGATCGGTTGGAGCTCTCGTAAAAGTCAAGTTTGCTCCATCCGAATCGGATGCGGGCTCCTACCGATCGGATGGATCCTTCTGTGTTGTAGAACTTTTTGTTAGCTTTCCGTGGCCGCTTGAATCATCGAAATCCGAGTTCGTATGCTCGAGTTATGGCCAAAATGGTGAAGGTGTGTCGGGAACAACGAGTCTTCCAATAATTCTTCGTTTGAGCTTCTTTTCTTCATTTCTTTCCTCGTTTTCCCTCTTGTGCTTTATTCTTGAGTCTTTGGAGTGACAATCTTCATGACTTTATCTTCTCGAATATACTCCAAGAGACTCTCATTTGTCGGGAATTCTTCGTACATGCATAAATCTTCGTTTATTGATCATTTCTTCGTCTTTTTCTTCGTTTTCTTGTACTTGAGCTTCCATGAACCTAAAATGTAAATTATACTCAATTAAGTATCATAAGTTCATAAAAGTGACCAATATATATGCATAAAATCCACAATAACGCTCCTAAAAACATGTTAGATTTGAGCGTTATCACGCCGTCACTTGTGAAGGCTGACGCCGTCAGATCGATGCGGACAGAAAATCAGCTATAAATACAACATCACAACTTCACTTTTTGTAAGCCCTAAACCCTAAGTCCGATTCTAGGGTTTAGGTAGGTGTTTTTCCAGCAACTTAGAGGGTTTGAATCACTTCATAAACATCAAATATTGGTTTTTTGATTCTGACTTAATTATGTCTTTCATTATTATGGTTGTTTGCTCTTCATTGATCATGCTTTGCTAATTCACCTTGTGTCTACTTATGATTGTGTGAAACTTGTATATAATTAATTAGATCTTATTGATTCCTCGTTGATGTATGTGTCTATCGTCATCAATAAAGGTGTGACACTTCAATAGATCTTATTGGTTTAGCTTATAATTCTTGTTTCCTATTGTCTCTTGTTTGATTGGGTGATATCGATGTTAGGTTTAAGAAAATTGGCTAACCTCCTATACGGTAACTTGCTTGAACGTCTTAAGAAACATGAACCAATGCGTACTAGGTTTATTTGGTTGTATTTAATGCATGAGCGAATTCTAGTGATCCCATGTTAGGAGCTTCTTAGCCGGCTCGACATAGGAGTGAAGTAGGAGCTTATAGAGTTGGGGAAGTACGTACGCCACCCCACGAATGGTATTAAGGAATACAACCCGTCAATTAAAACAAGGTTACAATTCAATAGGTAGAATTGGATAGCTAGCAAGGAGTAATACATCATAGGTAGACATGCTTCACTTCCCTTGTAGAACCCTAGTTTACTTTCCTGCACATTAGTTTAATTAGTAGCTTTTGGGTTAGTTGATTAGCAACTAATTCCGCCCCTCCTTCAAACCAGAGATTTTACTTGCTTTTCATAAAATATAAAAATACAAAAAGAATCATCCCTCACCTCTAGACCTAGTAGATAAATTTCAATCCTAACGAACACTATTCTTTGAGTTGAACGATCAATCCCCCGGTACTTGCCACTTCACTATACTACATCGGTCAGGTACACTGCCTGGTGGGGATTGCAAACTTCTCAAGATCCCTTGAGAGGTAAAACCTGTTGTAAGGTCGCAAAACCACGCATCATGTGCAAACGTTTCCTGAGCCAATATTGTTTCTGGCGGGCATTATAGATCATTGGGAAGGTTCTCCCTTGGAGCCTGAGATAATCTGCAATGGGAAAAGTATGTATGTACTTATTCAAATAAATTAATGACTTATCTGATGGTATTTATCTCATTCCTTTTTTCTGTAGGGATGGCCTTCAGAAACTTCGTTGTAGCCCGTGGTACTAGGGAGCTTAGTTTTGTCCCCAAAGAGCCAAATAATGTAATCCATGAAGTAGGTTCTTCGTCGACATCAATACATAATGACGAGACTCCGCATTTTGTGGAGACTGTAGCAGACTCCGATGATCCCCTCATCAAGGAATTCCAAACAAGGCTCGGAAGGTCCTCCGGTCTTTCAAATAGGAAGAAAAGTAAGAAAGCAAAAGCTGCTATGTCTGTGAAGACTCCTCCGAAGAGGAAATTATCCCTTCCTACTCCTCCGACAAGAATGGTGAAGCCCAAAGGCTCTCATTCGAAAACCTTTATACCTACTCCTCTGACGATTCTTGAGGATGATACTCCTGGTAAGTTATCATGCATGCGTAAAAAGTACCCTTCCTTATATAACTTGTGCCTCTGTCTTTCGCAGGTCTTCCCGATGTTAATGAACTACCCAATTCAACTGCGTGCCGCCACTTGGTTGAAAAAATGACACCTGCTAAATGGAAGGAAATCTTGGATAACATGTCTATGGAAGAGCTTTGCAACTTTCATTCTAAAAGTTATGCTAGGCAGGCTGTTTTTGATAATCATTTGAATTCAAGGACAAGGGAGTTGGTGCAAACGGTGTTGAATGTGAGAGTTAAAATGGATGCTATCTTAGCCAAACAAAAAGCTAGGGATCATGAATATGATGAATTGGAGGCTAAGTGCAAAGAAGTGATGGAGGACTTCGAGAAGAATCCTTTTGTTCAAGATATGCGAGCCAAGATTGACAGGCTCGAAGGGCAATTGAAGGAATCCCAAGCAATGTGTGATAGGTTGAAGGTTTAGGAGTCTAAGGTGTCCATCTATAGAGCCCAAATTGAGATGCTTGAGTCCAAATGTGCAAGTCTGGAAGCCGAAAAGTCTAGGCTGATTGAGCAGGAGGCCAAGCTTTGCGAGGAGGTCGATAGTCTGAAGTTCCAGTGTCGAAGCTTGAAGAAAGACCGAGCTGAGGTAGTTGCGAAGGTTGTTCCTCATGTGGCAATGGAGTTGCATCGTAGTGATGAGGTGGGGGAAGCTATTGGGAAACTGGTGAACGCAGCCATCTTTTATGGTACCTGTTCCGCTTTAGAAGAAATTGCTCAGTCAAGGAAGCCTGTGGTTTTGTCGGAGGTACCATACTATCGCCCTGATTCTGAGAAAGAATTTGATGAGGCTGGCAATGTGTTTACGTCAACAGAGTTCCCTTTCCTAGCTGAGGTAACCAGAGATCCATTGGCTCCAATAGAGGAACTTCTGGCGAAGAAGCCTATGAAGATCCAGCCTTCGTCCTCAACAAAGAAATCCACCTCTGCTCAACCTTGAAATGATTTTCCAACATGTTGTTTGTTTGAGACAATTTATCTTTGTTCCTGCTGGGCTTCGACCCATAACTTTTAGACAATTGTCCTTTTTGTGATTATGATGGCTAAGACTGTACGTAGTCTTTATTAATGCTAATTTAGTGGGATGTGTCCCATTTTTAATGTCATGTTTATCTTCTCTTACGCTCATTTCAAGAACGTACACATACAACCTAAGGTTATAACCTTATTGTGTGTATTTTGGACCAAGATTTTAAGCAATCGTATAATTTGACTGCGACAGAGGGTCGCGACCCACTCCGTCTTTATCCTTAAGTTGCAGAGGGCTTTTAATACCCTAAGACTTCATAGGAAAGTTAATGTGAATTGTAATGGATGTTATTTATATACAAGGCATGTGCCTTGCTACATCCTTCGACATTGAAACTTTTATACTACTTGGCTGGACAAATCTTTGTTGTAAAGAACGAAACAAGAGATTTGAGGGAAATGCGTTATATCATTAATTGGGTAGGGAGGATTACATCATTTTAAGAAATGAATACTAAGACACCTACCATTAATGCTTCTTTCCCCAGATGAGAAGAATGCGTTACATGAAATTGTAAAAACAAACTGAGTGTTTTTTTTTTTTTTTTTTTTTTTTTTTTTTTTTTTTTTTTTTTTTTTTTTTTTTTGTAGTAAGTTTTAGATGTAAAACTTACGAAGGTTAGTACCGTTCCAAGTTCTATCCATGACCTCTCCTTTAAGCGTTGAGAGCTTGTATGCACCGTTGCCGTAGGCTTCCGATATAACGTATGGTCCTTCCCATGTTGGCCCTAGTTTTCCTTCGTATTCAGCCTTGCTTGCACTGTTCAAACGAAGGACATATTCACCTGGCTTGAACGTGGAGGGTCGAACTCGGTTGTTATAGTACTTTTCAATCTTCTGTTTGTGGGTAGCCTCCCTGATTGAAGCTATTTCTCGTCTTTCTTCCAGAAGATCGAGATTTTCTCGAAGCCTTTCGTCATTTGTCTTTTCTTCAAAGTTCACAATACGTTTCGTTTCAATGCTTATTTCGGAGGGTATAACAGCCTCCGTTCAATAAGTAAGGCTAAAAGGAGTCTCCCCGTGGCTTGACTTGGGGTGCGTCCTATGTGCCCACAAAACTTGGGGTAATTCGTCTACCCACCCGTGATGGCTTCGTCCTAACCTCTTCTCAATTCCCTCGATAATATCCCGGTTTGTGACTTCTACTTGTCCATTACCTTGGGGATGATAAACGGAAGTGAATGACTGTTTGATCTTCAGGCCTTCGCAGAAGGTTGGGAACACCCCTTCGGCTAACTGCTTTCCATTGTCGGAGATGATAATGTGAGGGACACCAAAATGACAGATTATGTGTTCCCACACGAATTTATCCATATGCCTTCCTGTTACTGATGCCAAGGGCTTTGCTTCAACCCATTTGGTAAAGTAGTCTATAGCTACGACCAAGAACTTTACCCTTCCTGGAGCAACTGGTAGGGGTCCGACTATGTCAATTCCCCATTGGCAGAAAGGCCATGCTGACGTAATGGAGGTCATGTCTTGCTTAGGCATTCTCGGGACTTTGGAGTGGCTCTGACATGCTTCGCACTTTTGTATTATCTCTATTGCATCCCTATGCATGGATGGCCAATAATATCCAAGTTTCATTACTTTTGATACAACAGAGCGAGGGCCTGCGTGCAACCCGCAAGATCCTTCGTGAACCTCATAGATGATGTTCGAAGCCTGTTTTGGTCCCACACAGCGAAGCCATGGAGATAGGAAATACCTCCTATAAAGGTTATCTCCGATGAGCCTATATTGGGGAGCTTTGATCCTTACCTTTCGAGCAAGCTTAGGATCCTCTGGCAGAATACCACTGATCAAATACTCCCTAATCGGAGTCATCCAATTGGTGCCTTCATCGAGTATGACGTCAGAAACTTCGCTTCGTTTAATTGACCTATCAGTCAATACTTCTACCAAAACTTCTTTCGTTAAATGAGCAAATGCCATTGAAGCCAACTTGCTTAAGGCGTCTGCTTTCTTGTTTTGATTTCTGCGAACATGTGCTATATCATATGTTTCGAAGCCCTGAAGGAGTTCTTTAGCTTTTTCCAAATATTGCTTGATGGTGGGCTGCCTTGCTTCGTAGGAGCCTTTAATTTGGTTGGCGACTAACTGCGAGTCTACAAAAACGGAGAGGTTACGAACCTCCATGTCCTTCTCAAGTCGAAGACCGACTAACAAAGCTTCATACTCATCGGCTTCATTGTTGGTAGCTTCGAACTCAAAACGCAATGCGTAAGTGTATTCCCTTCCTTCCGGACTAACTAGCATTAAACCTGCTCCTGAACCATCAGAACTTGATGCTCCGTCTGTGTACAATTTCCACCCTCTCTTTGTTTCTTGGGGCTTCTCCTTAGGAATTTCTTTATCTTGGTTAGGTCCGGAGGGTGTTTCATCTAGAAAGTCTGCAAGTATCTGACCTTTGACGGAGTTTCGACCCTTGTACTCTATCTCATGTTCTCCCAATTCGATAGCCCATTTAGCTACCCTTCCTGATTTCTCAGGCTTTGCCAGTATCTGCCTGATAGGCTTGTCAGTCAATACCGTGATGGGATGAGCTTGAAAGTATCTTCGAAGGCGTCTTGCAGCATAAACCAAAGCTAGGATTAGCTTTTCCAACTCCGGATAGTTTAGTTCAGCTCCTTGTAGGACCCTACTAACGAAGTATATAGGGACTTGCTTCTTCTCTCTTTCGGCTAAGAGCACCGCGCTGATGCTTTCTAACGATGCCGCAATGTACATGAACAACACTTCGCCTTTGATTGGGGCCGTAAGTGTTGGTAAGATTTCCATAAATTCCTTTAGCTTTTCGAAGGTTGCTTCCGCCTCACAACTCCATTGGAAAGTCTTTTTATCTGTACACCCATTGAGTGTTTTGAAAAACGGTAAAGACTGATCTGACCCTTTCGACAGGAACCTGCTAAGTGCCGCAAGCTTCCCATTGAGGCTTTGAACTTCTTTTAGTGACTTCGGAGCTTGAAGATCAGTGATGGCTTTAACCTTCGAAAGGTTAGCTTTAATCCCTTGTTTCGTTATCAAATGCCCCAAGAACTTCCCTTCCTCCATGCCAAAGGAACACTTCTTGGGATTAAGCTTCATGTTGATAGCCCGTAATTGATCAAAATTCTCTTGAATGTCGGAGAGGAGGTCCTCTTCGGTTATGCTTTTTATTACCATGTCATCGACGTAGGCCTCCAAGTTCCTTCCAATTTGCTTATGGAAGGCCTTGTCTACTAAACGCTGATAAGTAGCCCCCGCGTTCTTTAGGCCGAAGGGCATCTTCTTGTAGCAATAGACACCCTTTCCTGTGTAGAAGGCTGTCTTCTCCTCGTCCTCCTTTGCCATTTGTATTTGGTGATACCCCTTGTAGGCATCCAAAAAGCATTTCAAACGGAACCCCGAGAGGGATTCGACCTTCCAATCAATTTCTGGTAGAGGGTAGCAATCCTTTGGGCAGGCTTTGTTGATGTCGGTAAAGTCAACACACATACGCCACCCTCCGTCACTTTTCTTTACCATAACTGGATTAGCGACCCAAGTTTGGTATTTCACTTCTCTGAGAATTCCTGCTTGCACAAGTTCATCCACCTCTTTACAAGCAGCTGCGTTTCTTTCTGGTGCTAGGCTTCGCCGCTTTTGCTTAATTGGTTCAATGTGCTTGAACTCGTTAAGCTTATGCTCTGTACCGAAGGGCTTACCATCGATCATAAGGGTCCTGGGAACCCCGGTCATATCTGAGTACGTCTATGCGAATACGTCTTTGTTGGCTTTGAGTAGCTTCTCCAAATCTGCTTTGAAGTTAGCAGGGAGTTGCTTTCCGATTACCACCGTCTGCTCTGGATAGAGCTCATTCACCACGATACGTTCTTCGGCATCTGTACAACTTAGAATGGCCTTCGGAGGCTCCTCCGGAGTTTCTCTAATCTTTTTGCTGTTGTCTCCCGTCTGTCCTTGGTTGTAAGTGGAGAATACGGTGCCTATCCCATAAGGTGTATGGAATTTTACCGCTGCGTGTATAGTGGAGACTACGATACCTATTTTTTGCATGGCGGTCCTTCCTATCAGCAAGTTGTAAGGAGAGTTGGACCTTACAATAGCGAACATGAGGGTTTCTGTCCTTGCGAGCTTGCCTTCTCCAATCGTTATTTCCAACGGAACCTCTCCCAGAGGCCACGAATGTTCACCAAAAAACCCTACCAAGGGTATTTTCGAATCAATCCATTACGACCTGATCGAAGGCTTAAGCTTAAGGAAACAATGCTCATAAATGACTTCGCAGGAGCTCCCACAGTTCATATAGGCTCTATTCACTTCTCGGTTGGAAATCAGGACTTTGATGACTACCGGATCGTTTGAAGGGACTTGGCCTGCAAGAGGAGGAAAAGTTACCTCCCCTACTTCGTTACCCTCCGTTACCTTTCTCTTCAAGCTGGCTTCGCCCCAACGGACCATGAGTATTGGGGCTTCGAGAGGAGCAGTATCTTTAGCCAATTGAGTGTCGGTCATCTCTTCCTTTCCCTTCTTTATACCCTTCACCAAATGTGCCAATTGCCCGGACTTCACAGCTTCCTCTATCTGTTTCTTCAGTTCCCTACAACTGTTCGTATCGTGACCATAATTTTCGTGGAAGTGACAGTACTTGCTGGTATCCCTGTTTTTGCCCTTACTTGTCATACGAGGGGGTGCTTCGAAAGCCTTGGCAGCCCTCTCCGTAGCAATTATTTCCTTTGGAGACTTCGTTAGACTGCTTAGCAAACCATGGTTGGGGCCTTTGTTGTACGGAGAAAACCTATCTCTGTTCTTGTTCTTGTTTTTGGACCCTTCCCACGAAGAACGCTTCGAAAACTTGTTGTTGCTATCTCTGTCTACCGGAGCCCCATTAGTGGACACCTCTTTTGCTTCGATCCAAGTATATGTCTTTTCCGTTAACCCTTTGTAAGTTGTCGGAAGGTCAGTGGACAAGAATTCCACCAAACTCCGATTTCGAAGACCATGTACGAAACCCGAAATACGCTGATCTTCATGAAGACCCAAAATCTACAAAGTCTCATCGGTCTACCTAGTAACGAAGGCCCTTGTGCTTTCGTTTTCTTTTTGTTTGATGTTGTGCACCGTTAAATGAGTCCTCGTGAACTTCTTTTGCTGACTGAAATGTGACCGGAACTTAGCCTTAAGATCATCAAGATTGACGATGTTGCCGGGCTTTTGCCCATTCCACCACATACGAGCAGAATCCCGTAGGGTGTATGTAAATATATGACAGGCCACTGGCATAACCCATTTTTGCATTTTGATAGCCCCTTCGAACAAATGTAAGAAATTGTCCGGATCCTCCTTCCCATCATAAGTCCCAACGTGCGAAGGCATTTTCAACCCATCAGGCAATGGGTAATCTTCGATCCACCTAACGAAGGGTGTAGCTGAACCCATAGGGTCTGAGTATAGACAGTTATAAGGTGGTGCATACATGGGAACAGTATTATATGGATTGTTGTTCGGGGGTATTCCCATAGGAGTTTGGCTTGGGTCGGACTGATAAGGTGTATTCATTGCAAACGGGTAACCGTTTCATATGGCGTACGGAGGGTACGCCATAGGATGCCCGAAGGGCATGCTCCCATAAGTTTGGGGAAAGCTTGGATTATTAGGTTGTCCATTTACTGGAGGATATAAATTTTGAGGATAAGACTGAGTTTGGAACGAGAGGTACATACCATTGGGAGGGAGATTTCCTCCCATATTAATTGTAGGCGGATTGCCTTCTACGCCTGATGCGTGAGAAGGCTGCAACGGAACCCCAGCTTCAGTCCTTCCAAGATGAGCTGCTAGCAATGGAGGCAAAGTCACCCCCACTTCTTCCCTTCGCTGGCTCCTACCGTTAGAGCCTTCGGTAACCGCCCCTTCTCTTCTTGTCGGAGCCCTCTCGGGGAATCCTTCGAAACCAACGGATCTTTTGCTTAGCCTTCGACCGACTGGAGACCCAATTCTTAGGGCCGATAGGGTTGGTCCTAGGGTCGGAGGCCTAGGTTCCATCTCCATTTCTTCATCATACTCATCACTCGAGTATTCCAACTCCCTTCGCACCTCAGCATTCCTGACTTGCCTGTTACAAGCCCTCAAGAGGGATTCCAACACTTCGTGGTTGGCTTCGACAAAGGCTGGGCTAATGACCGGTTCGGGATTGGCTGATGTCGAAGCATGATTGTTGGTTGTGATTTCTGGGTGAGAACGTGTTGTGAAAGTGGAAGCGGTTATTGGGGGAAGGTTGTTAGTGTCGTTGATTGGTATTGGTGCCAAGGTTGAGAAACCCGGTGGGGGAGTATCTTCTCTCCCTTGATCCATGCCGGAATAATAGTGAAAGTGGTTGGTTAGTTATAAGCTCGGAATTAACGAGACCAATTGTAGCGGTCCCACGGATGGCGCCACTGATTGAACAAATAATTGCACAACCAAGCCTTCGATGGTGATCAAAGGAATAATGGGGTGTTGAGATTACGCCAAGCTTGTTCTTAACCTGAAAATAAGAAATACCGAAACACTATGTTAAGTGATTGCGCAGGGGTTGGACCCTGCGAACCACCTCCGGCGTGCGAGTAAGTATGTGTAATCGTTTAAGTAGGTTGTGAATGACAAGAGTGAAGTTAACTTACATTGTTTATGCCCGACTACGCTATTTATAGGGGAGAAATAGGACATAGTGGGCGGTTGCACATTGTTCGGAGATCATGGGGGCGTCCCATGATTTTGTGGTAACCGCTAGGGCTTTGTAGCCCACGATCTCTGTTTTGGCGGGAAAGCCAAAGGGAAGAGGAGACGTGGGTTTGACCAGGTCAGAATGTTCCTTCGTGCTAGTCCCTTCGATAGGAATACCCCGAAGGGCTTAGGGCTTCGATTGGCAGATTCCCACATGGTAACCAGTTCGCAGGCGAATGGTTTTACGCCAATGAAACGTGTTAAGGAGATTAACCTGGGCCTCCAAAGAGAGGGCTTTCTATAGGCTCGAAGGGGAGTCCTTCGACCCGTTCGGAGGGTACGTCATCAGACATCCATTTGAAAAAGTTTGAAATCATGTGCACATGCATATGCAAGTAAAATTCTAATAGACTCGAGCCTAGCAACCGGAGCAAAAGTTTCATCGTAGTCAATGCCTTCTTGTTGATTATAACCTTGTGCTACTAGCCTAGATTTGTTTCTAGACACTACACCATGTTCATCAATTTTATTTTGAAAGACCCATTTTGTTCCAATTATCGTTTGACTTTTTGGTTGAGGAACTAATGTCCAAACATCATTTCTAACAAATTGATTTAACTCTTCTTGCATAGCAATGACCCAAGATTCATCTTTTATAGACTCGTTTATATTTTTGGGTTCAATGGTTGAAACAAAACAAAAGAAGTTACTTTGATTTTGGACTTTCGATCTTAAGGTTGTTTCATTAATATTTTCTATGACACTATCTAATGGATGACTTGTAGATTCTTTGACATTGACAATTTCTCTATTTAATAGTTCATCTTCCTTTTCATTATTTAGATTTTCTTGGTTTTCAATAAGTTGACTTTCAACTAAGTCATCATCTACCAAAGGTGATGTCTTAGAGGGAGGTGGACTTTCGTCAAATGTTACGTTTAACGATTCCTCGACTCTTAAGGTTTCTTTGTTTAAAACAATATAAGCTTTGCTATTTTGAGAATATCCAAGAAATACACCTTCATAAGACTTTTGATCAAATTTGGTGAGATAATCCTTAGTGTTTAGAATAAAGCACTTGCTTTCAAAAACTCTAAAGTAGCCTAATGTAGGTTTTTTGCCTCTATATAGTTCATATGGAGTTTTATACAAAAATGGTCTTATTAAAACTCTATTTAAAATATAGGTAGATGTGTCAACGGCGTTACACCAAAACTTTTGTGGTATGTTTTGTTCATTAAGCATTGTTCTACTCATCTCTTGAAGAGTCCGGTTTTTACGTTCTACAACACCATTTGACTGAGGAGTACGAGGAGCCGAAAAATTATGTGTTATGCCGTTGGCATCACAAAAGTTTCCAAATTGTGTTTCATTATCAAATTCACGACCATGATCCGTTCTTATTGACACAATACGACTATCTAGTTGGTTTTGAATTTTCTTACTAAGAATTTCAAATTGATCAAAAGCTTCATTTTTACTTTTCAAAAACTTTGTCCAAGTGTATCTTGAATAATCATCTACTATGACCAAAGTGTAGAAGTTGCCTCCGTAACTTTGTATAGCGGATGGACCAAATAAATTCATATGCAAGAGTTATAGACACCTAGATGTAGACACCATATTTTCTCACTAAGAATTTTCTTACTATGTAGACACCTAGATATAGACACCATATTCACGACCATGATCCGTTCTTATTGACACAATACGACTATCTAGTTGGTTTTGAATTTTCTTACTAAGAATTTCAAATTGATCAAAAGCTTCATTTTTACTTTTCAAAAACTTTGTCCAAGTGTATCTTGAATAATCATCTACTATGACCAAAGTGTAGAAGTTGCCTCCATAACTTTGTATAACGGATAGACCAAATAAATCCATATGCAAGAGTTCTATAGACACCTAGATGTAGACACCATATTTTTAGCCTTATGGCTACTATGAACTTGTTTTCCAATTTTGCAAGCATCACAAAAGTGTTGGTCATATTTCAACTTGGGTAAGTTCCTAAAGAGGTCTTTTGAGGATAGAGATTGAATGAGTCGCATATTGGCGTGGCCTAAGCGTCTATGCCAAAGATTTGAGGTATCATCTAAAGAGGTGAGACAAAGTTTATCTTTAGATGTTTTATCTATTTTCATAACATATACGTTGTTTTTCAAAACTCCTTTAGCTATGGTTATACCGTCTTTTATTATTTTACTTTCGTTTTCACTAAAGAGGACATTATACTTTAACGGGATAGTTGGCTAATGCTAAGCAAGTTAAATCATAGACTATCAACATGAGCAACATCATCAATAGAGAGAGAGTCATGAGAGATAGTACCTTTTCCGATGATTTTGCTTTTCAATTTGCTACCAAAAGTAACATTACTTCCGTTATATTCATGGTAGGTTGAGAAAAGGCTCTTGTTTCCCGTCATATGCCTTGAACAACCACTATCTTTTATCCATTCGTCTGGTTCCAATCCGACTTTCAAGCATACATAAGTTATAAAAAAACTCAAGCATTTGGTCCCCAATATCTCATGGGTCCATTTTGGTTAAACATCCCATTAACTTGATTCATGTATGGGAATGGTGGATATGAGTTCCATGACATGTAGTTAAGAGTTTGATAATGCTTATGAAATTTTTGGTTCCAACCATTTTGATAATTAGGTTGCGTGTTGTAGTTGCTTTTAGGAAAGGGGCGTTTGGGAATAGTTGTCTTAGGCCTTTGTTGAGTAGTTTTAGCTCTAATCTCATTCTTAGCAAGTCCTACTCCTATAGTAACAGCTGGTTTTTGTTTAGTTTCAGTTAAACTAGCTTTAGATTTCTTTGTGACTTTAAAGAACTCTGTACGAGCCGATATACAAGCTTTCTGTTCTGCTACAGTACCCACATAACCTTTCTGTTCCACAAGCGGAACCAAAGATTTGGTTCCGTCTGATCCGTGGGTTTCTGAGACTGTTGGAATAGTTTCTTGTACTTTTTTGGTTTGCTTCTTTAGACTACCTAAATCTCCTAATTTCATAAATCCTAATCCAGTTTTATCATATGGTAATTTCTGGATTTTCATTATTTCATCTACACAACAAATATTCTTATCAAATCTTTTGAATTTAGAATTTTGTTTGATGAGATCATTCTGTGTGATTTTTAGTCTATCAATTTCATGTTTGAGCTCTTGAAATGATGTATACACTAATTCAATGGCTTTACTCCTTTCTAAACGTTTTGCCTTTTCTTTTAGTTCATAAACTTCATTTTCCAAAAACTCTTTTTTAGTTTTTAAAAACTTGTTTTTGTTTATGATTTTTAAACTAAGTTCACACAGTTTGTTATATTCTTTTTGTAATGTATCATCATCAATAGAAGAGTATGATGAGTTAGAGTGTACCTCATTTGAGTCTTGAGCCATGAGAGCAATTTCATCATTCTTTGGTTCCTCGTTGTCATCTTCGCTATCACTCCAAGCACCACTCACAAAAGCTCTTTGAGTTTTGTTTTTAGGTGGCTTTGGACAATCTCCTATGAGATGGCTTGTGTCACCACATCTAAAGCATTTTCTTTCAACCTTCCCTTTCTTATCATCACGATCTTTTCGAAAGGGTTTCTTGTCATCTCTAGGTTGTCTTACAAACTTTCCTCGTCTTCGAAAGAACTTTTTGAAATCTCTTATGGCCATGGCATATTCCTCATCTTCACCACCCGAACTAGATTCTTCGTCATCACTTGAGTCTACTCTAGCTTTTAAGGCAATGGATTTGACTTTTTCCTTTTTACCCTTAACTATTTCCGAATCTTTTTCCATTACCATTTCATGAACTTTGAGATTTCCAATTAGCTCGTCAAGTGACATGCTTGAAAGATCTTTAGATTCTTCAATGGCCGTCACTTTTGCTCTCCACTTCGGATGGAGTGCTCTAAGGAATTTCCTGACAAAGTTCTTACTACAAAAAGATTCATCAAGTGCTTTAAGAGAAGTAATGATAGTATTAAACCTAGCAAATGCACTATCAATGATCTCATCTTCAGGGATAACAAATTGTTCATATTGTTGAACAAGAAGATCAATTTTGTTATCCTTGACTTGTGAGTTTCCTTGATGAGTGATAAGATTGCCAAATTTCTTTTGCGTTTTTGCACATAAAGACTCTTTCATACTCCTTTTTAGGTAGAGCATTGTAAAGCATCATTTTTGCCTCATTATTTTTAGCAATCAACTTCTTTTGCTCATCACTATGACGAGCAAGTGAAGTATCCTCATCCCGACCACTTGTGATATCTTTTATTATAGCTTTATGATCACCTTCTATAATAATATACCATAGATCTATGTCTTTTGATTTCACATAAGTTTCAAAGCGGTTTTTCCAATAGATAAAACCATTTGGTTCAAATAGTGGTGGTCTTTGCATAGATTGCCCTTCTTTGAAGTTTCCTTGCCCTACTCCACTCCCCGAGTCTCCAACTCGAGAGTTTTTCTTCACTAATCAACAAGCTCCTTTAACCGGCGGAGAAAACCTTTACACGTCGCTTACACAATATTTCCGACACAAAGCTAGATGTCGAGTTCTTTTACAAGGGTACAACCACTCCCGTCACACTATGTATTTTGAGGACTAAAATACTAACCGATCACTACAGAGGATTTATGATTGTTTGGTACAAACAATGATGTATGAACAACAACAATTCACACAGTGACAAACTAACAAGCCTTGCAACATTTTGTTAAAGCTTGTAATGTTTTGATCTTCTTGCTACAAAGAAGTTCACTAAAATGAAATATGAATGAGTTAGATATGAATGAAAGAATATATGATGTAGTTTATGCTTGTAAGTGATGAGAAAACATCAATGTGTGGCTTGCTATTTATATGCAAAACTGCCTGAGCAACCCAAGGATGGGACGGAACCAAATAGTGGGTTCCGTCCGTGTATGCATTTGGTTCCGCCAGAACCTGTCAAAAAATCTTTAAGAATCTTCATCAAATCGAACCAAAATATTCTCATATCTTTCCAAGGATTCTTTGAGTAAAGATCTAAACAAGATATTCATGATATCTTCCAATGATCTTCAAAATCTTTCAAAGATCTCAAAGATGATGCATGTCATGATCTCATAGTACATTTCCAATTTTAGAATAACTAGTTTATGAAAGTAAACTTTGTAAAATCTATATACTACCTAAGTGATGTTTAATTTGTGTTTATGAAAGACTTTATATGTAAAAGACTTTAACCATATTTATGTTTTGCTAAAATAAACTTTATAATTGTCGTTAACAAAATATAGCAAAGATCGTAAAATATAAATAACGTTTTTAGACGATATTTGTATTAACAGTCACCACTACACCTGTTTGGTAGTGGGTTTGATGATGTACTAAATGATGATGTGGAGGTAATGTATTCAATGACCGTACGCCATTAGCGCCAATAACACTTCAAAATACAACTTGGTCATATCTCCACCGTCAAAATGTAGTTTACACCCCTTTGGAAAGAAATCATAAAAAAAATTGCGTGTGAATTATATAATCTGGATGCAATTTTATGGATATGATGTAACACCCCGAATATCTGGTATTGTGGAAGACTTATCAAAGCTTCGGGGTGCTACGAGGATTGGTACATAACACAAGCATAAGAAAACGGAATAACGTCATCCGTTAAATAAAACATTTAAATCCAAAATTTAAAGTTTACATTTATTCCCAAAAGTACGAAGGTAAGCCCAAGATAAAACATAAAAGTACGTCCCCAATTTATTTATCAGAGTTTTAATTGATCCATCAACCATGCTGCTTGCCAAGCCTCCAAGTACTAGCTATCCCAAAAGCAACATCACTCATTACTTGAGAAAACATGCTAAAAGGTCAGCTAACGCTGGTGAGTTCATAGGTTTAGACTCAAAAAGTACGTAGCAACAGACCCAAAATACGCATAAGTTTGCTATACTAGACTAAGGCACTAACTTACATCTCATCCCACACCGAAGTGTGTCACTGACCAACGCAACATTCCTATAGGTGCACACTATAGTACTATTCTACACTGGTAACCCTTGTTATTATATCCCTACATACTTACTGTGCAGCATAATATAACAACCCTACCCATTGCAGCCTTACATACTAACCCTACCCAATGGTAGTCCATGACTAGTAACCTTAGCTAGCTAACATAGCAAACACTAACCAAAATCATAAAATAACAAAGATTCATTCAAAACAATTTTCATGTTCTCTCCCCTAAAAACATTATTAAAGTAAAAATGGGGCTATGAAACTCACCTCAATCAAGCCAAACACAAGACAACAAGTCGATAGAAGAATAGTACAACGGCAGCTAGAACGTTACAGCACTACGGACTCGGAACGACCTAATAATATAAGACTCGTCTCAATACGTAACTCTTAACATAAATTTAATACGTAACTATTCTTAAAAGTGAACCGTTTCTATCTCCAAAAATATTTTCGTATTAGCCTCTTGTAAAAGTTTGGTATTATGATTTCGTACAATGGTAAAAAGATACGACTCAAGAGTACACACGCCAAGAGACACATAAAATAAACAGAGTCGATGAGAAAAACGAGACAAAAGTCGAGAAAAGACAACGGGGTCAAACTAAATATATTCCATATTGTGAACAAATTAAGTTAGATGAATAAATCGGCAGTCGTCGGTATTTCCCCCAAATATTCATTTTCATTATAAAGCGTACTTAGTTAATAATATATAACACCAATTCGCCATGACTCGTTCGTAAATGGAACGTTCCCATGTCAAATTATTTTATAAGTTTACATTTATGTTAAGGTCGCGAATGTTACAATTGTTATTATTCGTTAGACGTATATTCTATTGTTTGTCCGTTACGGCTCAAACACATTAAATTCATTTAGAGTATAATGTATTGTAGTCGCTTCGTATTCCAATAGTCAAATAGGTCCAAGTCCAATAACAATTTGAATTCGGCCCATATTACAAGTCCGGTGTTGCAATTATTCCCAAATACTTCCGACTACCAATTATTCACCAAGTCAAACTCAACGGTCAAAGGTCTAAATGATTAAGCTAAAAGCTTAATAAGATAACCGGATGAATTATTGGATCCTTATTGAATTCGTCAACCCGATAAGTCCAACAATTCCTTCGTCTCACTTATTAATCCAAAGCCAAACCTACACATTACAAATAAATGGTAAGTCATAAGGATTGGGTATCCGTTAATAAGTTCCTCCAACACCCTTACCGGACCCTTATTGGATTCGTCAACCCAATAAGTCCGATAAACATGACGGTCGGGTATATTAACGTTAACCAATCCGTAACTCAACAATAATCCAATAATAAATCCCAAATTCACCATTGGTGGTATCCCTCAATAAGCGTGCCCTCGGAACGCTTAATAACTCGTACGTATTTCCATTTTTTTAATTCTATTTATTACTTTTCCTTTTTAAATTCTAAATATTAAATAACAAAATAAAATTTGTTACTTATTATTTTCCATTTTTAAGTTATTATTATTATCATTTCACTTTTATTTTGTTGTTTACATTTCTAACCATATACGTCTCGAGTCATATACGTTCCGAGTCACCATCCGAGTTTTAATACACTCGGGTCAATAAGTCAATATCGAAGTCCACAAGTCCAAATACTATGTCTAATCCATCTTTCGGCTTGTCGAGGCCACGCCGAGACTGCAAAGTCTAGGTTAGCACTCGACGTCGCTCAAATCATCACAATAGTAATATCAAGTCCAAGAATCATATCACAAGGCCATTCGGCCAACATTAATACTCGGCCACAATTACCATGGCTCGACTAAGACCGTATCCAACTCGAATCCAAATCCAAACTCACTACAACAACAAGAACAATGTAA
Organism: Artemisia tridentata subsp. tridentata; assembly: GCA_021014915.2. Classification (NCBI taxonomy): domain Eukaryota; kingdom Viridiplantae; phylum Streptophyta; class Magnoliopsida; order Asterales; family Asteraceae; genus Artemisia; species Artemisia tridentata. Next base: position 373,027,949 of record CP139503.1, read on the forward strand.
AACTTACCATGCCGAGACCATGGGGGTCTCGGCTTCGAACCCTTGTCGAACCAAATAGAACCAAACGGACTCCAATGTGTCTCGACCCAAATCAAACGCGGCCAAAACAACTCCAAAACCAAAACTAGTCTAACCCTAAGACCAAAAGCTATGAAAAACCCGAAAATAAGCTCGAATAAGCTCAAAAATAAGCTTGGCCAGGAGCTTAAGCTCACGACATCAAAAACCCACGACGAAACACACGACTAAATGATGATACCAACCCATTCTATCCACGTTTTTATTATTAAAACATCATTTATACCCGTTTTAAGCCCACACCGATTCACCACGAGTGGTGTTTTGGTGTTATAACCTATTATTTTACTCGATCTATCATTACCTTAATTTACCCAAATCGAATGACTAAGAAAACAAGGCGGTGGTGGCGCGTGACTTCGCGTACGGTTCACAAAAGAAGATACAAGGTGTGTGTGGTGGTTACTAATGATGGAAATGGCGACGTTATGGTGGTGGTGGTGGTGGTGCTTCGACGGCGGCAGAAGGTGGAAGTGGTGGGAGGTGCGGCTAGGGTTAGGGGAGAGGAGACAACTAACCCTAAAAGTATTATAAGCGGGTTTATATACCAACCTATGTGCCAAAATTTTCAATTTCAAAGTGCAGGGACGGTTTTGAAACTTTATGAAAGGGGTAGATTGTGTTATTTTGAATATCTTTCTCGTTATTAGCTTACATGGCTCGTTTATGCATCGTAAAATTTTCTCGAGACTTTTTAACTCACACCATTATTTTTAGAATCATTTTTCCAATGAAAACGACTAAAAATACGTATTTATTCGTTTCAAAAACGTTAAGCTAATTAATAACGTATTATTAAGTTATTATTCGTGCCGAATCGCGTCGTACTTAATTCTAGACCTAGGGGAAAACTTCACACAACGCATACCAATAAAAACTAATAACATATCCATCATTCCAAAAATAAATTTTCAAAACATAACAAAACGGTTCCCAATATCAAAATATTTGTTCTTAAACTCACGCGGTATAAAAATACATTCCCAAAAATTATCGGTTGTCACATATGAGTTATGCAATACTTTAAGAGTGTGTTTTGTTGCAGGAAGTTTTTCTTAATTTATTATTATTATTATTATTATTATTATTATTATTATTATTATTATTATTATTATTATTATTATTATTATTATTTTAAGAATAGAATAACTCTTCTTTCTCCAAGGAACTTTTTGAAAATGGAAAACTTTAAATTCATGTTCTTTAAATCATAGTTATAATAGCAGAAAACAATTTTTCAGTTTTCAGTAAAGAAATTTAAAAAAATACTCATTTTGAACATGTTTTATTTTTTCTCTGTGTTTCTTAGAAAACTTTTCTCAGAAACTTCTCATTATCCAACAACTAAACACACCCTAAATGTTTGGTTAAAGCATTTCTAGGATGGATTCGATGTTAGTTGTTATGTTTTAAATTTGATTATTAGTCTATAAACAACTGAGTTTAGGTTATGTAAGGTAGAAACTTGATGTAGTTTATAAATACTTGTCATTTTAAGGCTGTTTACGGTTTTTATGTGTTAAAAGGAGGTAGGTAGTTTTGTTCAATAACATGGGCGGAACTACATGCAACCCAGGGGTAGCGGTCGCTACCCCTGAACTTTTACCCGGTAGTGGAATTTTAGTGGAATTTTTGGTTTTTTTTTACGTTTTTCGTACTATCTTTCGTATTTCGCTTCCCTTGAAACAAATTTTCGCTACCCCTAAACAAATTTTCGTATTTCGCTACCCCTGAACTTTCATCCTAGTTCCGCCACTGTTAAATCAATAATAAATATTCAACAAGGACAAAAGCTTTAGACTTTGTATTTACAAGCTAAGATGTTTTGGCATACAAAATTTACATATTTTTTTCTCATGCAACTTAATTTAGGCAATAAGCTAGAAGTGGTTCAAAGAGTCGCTAACTAAGGCACTTAGCTTTGAGGTTTACAATGATATTACGACCGGTGGTAATTAAGAACATTCCTTAGCTTTCAACTCAGTTTAAAACTTGACACTCAGTTATATTCCCACCGGTGGTCGGTACTTTAGTATGTTTCCTTGTTAGACCACTCCCAACGGGGGAGGGCAAGAGCACGTTAAGGGCAAAAAAACACACGTTATATGCACGTTAACGTGCGTTAAGCGTTGGGCATGGTTTGCGTTAACGCAGCGTTAAGGGCTGCGTTATACCCTTAACGCTGCGTTAATAGTATAATGTGTAAAAAAAAAAAAAATCACTTCGCCCCCTAGAGCTGTCCTTATCCGACCGTTATTTTCAAAAAAAAAAATCACTTTTGCCCCCTAAGATTTTGTTACCGTTTCATATAAACGGCTAGTTCTAAATAATAATAATAATAATAATAATAATAATAATAATAATAATAATAATAATAATAATAATTTCAAAACCATTTTCAATCTCCTATAAATAACCATTTCACATCATATTTTTTTTTACACTTCCACAAATCAATACGCTACATATTACACTATCTTCTTCAACCTTCAACAAAAAAAAAATGTCCGGCTTCAACCTAAACGATGACGGGAACGATACGTTCTTTAATCTCTTAAACTCCGGTGTTATAACCCCAACGCCGGCTCATCTTCAATCCCGAACCCACTTGGTGTGTCGAGTCAAGAAGCTTACGAACAATATCAAGCAACGCTATTTTTCGAACAACAACAACAAGCGAACCTAAACACCAATTTCTTCAATCTCCAATTCACCCAACATTCACAACAATCTCAAACCGCAACCCATGATGTTCCCGACACTCCAACGTCTCCTCCAAAGAAAAACAAGTCCGGGCGTATCAAAAGAAAGGCTAGAAAATCAAAGAACCCCGAACCTTTGGAGGATGATGATGAAGAAAACGTTCCCAACATCATCAAACGTTGGAACCCACAAGAGGAAAAATTACTTGCTCAGTGTTATGTTGCCGCGACGGAAGATTCACAAGTGGGGAAAAATCAAAGCAGGGATACGTTTTGGCAACGGGTGCAAAATGAGTTTAATAGACTCAATTATCAACAGAGAAACGATGATATGATCCAAAGTAAATGGAAAACGTTGAACCGTGATTGCTCAAAGTTCAACGCGTACTACAAACGTTCCCAACGCCTAGAAAAAAGTGGGGAAAGTGAATTGGATATCCTGAAACGTGCCCGAGAAATGTATCGGGACGAGCACAAAACCGCTCCTTTTAGCAACGAGGAGGCTTGGGAGGTTTTACGGGGGCATATGAAATGGGACGCGCCGGAAGGAATTGACTTAACCGGCGATGAACAACCAAGCCAAACAAATGAGGCGTTGTTTGGTCGTGATGAACAACCAAGGCCAATGGGAAGGCGTGCTGCAAAGAAAGCTCGATCTGAGAGCACGGGATGAACGAGCACGGGAGCAAGTACGGGAGGAACGAGCTCGTTGTTGCAATTCGTGGAGCATATAACAGCCGAGTATCGTTCGAAAAGGGAAGTGGCCGAAGCCGCGTATCGGGCAACCAAAGAAAAAGAGGAGACGATAACAAGGCTAAAGGAAATGAAATTTTTGATGGTTGATACTACCGGAAATGATCCAGACGTGGTGTATTGGATCAACCAAGAAAAAGCTCGAATCAAGCAAAAATACGACCTCCTCAGTAGATTTAGGATTGTCTTTATTTTTATGTTGTAATTTTTAATTTCGTTGTTATTTATTTATTTTATTTCGTTGTTTTTTTTTTTTTTTTTTTTTTTTTTTTTTTTTTTTAAGTATGTAATGTTATGTTGTTTAATGAATGTTATGTTTTTAAAAAATGAAGTAATTTATAAGTTAGGGGTTGAATTTGAAAATATTTGATATAAAGGTGAGTTAAGGTGTGTTAAAGCTGAGTTATTGTTGGGTGTGTTAAAGCTGAGTTAAGTTAAGGTGTGTTAAAGCTGACGTGACATGCCTTAAATTTTAAAGCTGAGTTAACTGTTGGGAGTTGCCTTATAATTTCATATAAATGTAAATAATCAATTGCGTATTGTATGTTTATAAATAGGTCTAAGATTGGACTTTTTTATGGCACATAAACATAAAATAAAACTTCGATTGGTTAAAAAAAAAAAAAGATAAACATATTAAAGAGTTTTAGACTTATTCTAGGGCATCTAACTTAGATGCCTAAGATTGTGTTTCTTTGTTCGTGTTGTTTAAAGTGGTAATAATGGCATTTGATGGTGGCGTACAGCCGTAGTGTGTCACAAATGGTTACAAAATATAACGGCAAATGCATAACCTAAACATTTGATAATCAGGTTTATACTAATTGATCTCATACTAATCAAATACCCATTACAGTACTGTTAACTTATAAACATGGTACCTGATTTTCTACACTCTCAAAATGTACTTGACATCGCTATAAAAAGAAATCGAAATAATTAAATGTTTGTTATTCAATAGAAGTGTATTACGTAAGAGCATACACAATCAGGTTATGTGGCAAACACATAATAGCTAGTTTAGACGATACAATCCATTGTGAGAGTTACCATGTCACCATATATTTAGTAAGGGCGTCTCTCTGCACAACCGACCATTCTACTATAAATTTGAGCCATAACCATTTTGTTTCTTTTATAAACCCAACTCATTGCATTATTTTCATTATTTAATTATTAAAAAGGTTAATGATGTTGAAATCTATTGAACTGTGAAAGTTCAATGCATTGTGGAATTTTTATATGAAATTTGAGATGTTGATGTGGCAATGATGTGAAAATGTATTGAACTTTGTATTACATTAAGAATTGGAGATGTTTTAAAAAGAGTTAAAATTATTGAGTGTTTTCTATTTATTTATTCATTTTCATCAAAAGTGCCGTCAAACAGAGAAGGTTTATTGCTAACATATTGTTTAAGTATTTTTCTGTAGGTAAGATAATGCTCCAAAATGTCCTTCGGCCTTGAGATCGTCAAGTTCTTCGGACAGCTGCTAAGAAAGTAGACGCGTTAGTCTCGCCCCGGGTGTGACCCCAGGACCCGACTCCGGCGTGAGAGTAAGTACCGAAAGGTGGGTAATAAATATATTAGTAAGATAACTACTGTGTGTAAAAGTGTGTTACCATTACTGTGGAGATTGCTCCTTTATATAGGAGACCTGTTTTTGTCCCCATCGGATGAGTCCAAACCTGATGGTGACACTTTTGGGCGGCAACTGGGACTTTGCCCTGTTTGGGTCTTTCCTCTGATCTGCCATAGTTCCTGCACTTCTGTCACATACCCCAAATACTAAGGTTGACTTTCTGACCTGGAGTTAGCCGTTGGGCCGAACGGCCGTATGATCCATTCGGCATTGGTCTTCGTCCGGATCACATCGTTCGGACGTATGTGACCGGGGTTCGTCCTGACTTGGCTATACGCTAGACCGGACGACCCGTTAGGTTCGTCCGGTTTGGGTCCTTCGGCCATGTACGCCGGAAATACATATTCTCAGTCCTGTTCTATTTCTGGAGTCATTCGTTGTTCGAACGACCATGGTCGTTCGGTTAGGACCAGTCGGCCATATACGCCGACATGTCCCCCCCAGTATCATAGTATCGTAAAGCGATAGTGTGATACTTTTGAAAAAAATTTGTCTTTCGGTCTGCCGACATGGTAGGTCCGATGGTTCTGGTTAAATGCTATTCATTCATGAAACGCCAAAGGTCATTATTGTTTTCGTTTATTTGGGCGCCGTCGTTTTTACCGTGTTTTTGAGATCATGACACGTGGGGCATGTGTCATCGTGTGAACAATAGGGTGCCACGTTAGCGTCTGACACGACGCGACGTTTCGCACCCTCTCTCTGTTGCCTATAAATAGGCGCATTTACTTCATTTCAACCACCGTAATATATTTTCTTACCTCTGACACATTATTCGTTCGTCTTTTTCTCCCGTTTTTTATTTGTTCATTTCGTCGTTCGTCCAAGTTAAAAGGTACGTTCCTCGCTATTCTTGTCTTATTATCGTTTGTTGTTCGGCTATACTCTACATCCTTCGGTTAAGCAATGTCCCATCGGTCTGTTTCCTCTCGGGAGGGTGACCTTCCGGAAGCCGAGAGTTTTATTCCAAAGTTTGACATGCGAAAGTATACCAGCAAGATGGATGAAACGGATCTGACCCTGTTACTAATGGACCATCATATTCCGGAAGATCTTCATCCGAGACTTCCACCGCCTGATATGACGATAGATCAAATACCCTCCGACGCTATAGGATTGTATCTAGAGGATTTCGCCGAAGGCGGTATCACTGTGCCTTTCTCGGAATTTTTGTTGGATGTTATCAGGCATTAACAGGTGCATATATCTCAGATGGTTCGGCTAGGTTTGCATCGGGAGACTTTGTTTGAAGTATATTGTAGGAGTTTACATATCACCCCGACAACTCCCCTTTTCCGAGCGTTCTACAAATTAAGTAAACAGGGTGAGTGGTTTTCATTCGAAAAGAGGGGAGGGAAGGAAAAGAGAGTTTGTTTTAATGAGATTTTAACCGGATTGAAGGGATGGAAGAAGAAATTCTTTCTGTTAGACAGAAGAGCGATTCCTTTTGCCATGCCGTGGCGACATCATTACTCGGATATTTCAGACCCCTTTCCGAGGAATGAGTTTTCAGTGGCGGATGCTGACAGGCTTGCCGAGCATGTGATTGACCTTATCCAAATTCCGAGGGGTTTTCATTATGCTCTTAGGTTATCATCTCATTGGGAACATCCCGGTTTTCGGGCGGTGCTTAGGGATGCCGAAGGAGAGGGTATAGCCCTCCTCTTCTTGTTTTTTATGTTGCCGTATCTATTATTATTATTATTTACTTATTTATTATATATATTTTTTTTCTTTAAGTGATGTATATATTCTTGACTTGTTTGTTTGCAGCTTTAACAATGTCTGAGTATCTACGCAAGCCGGAGCGTCGAAAGGGGGCTAGCCTGGTTAAGGGAGATCAGCTCCGCGAGGGACAAACTCTACCACTGCATGTGGTTGAACCTGCCCGGTCCGATGCTGATATTCCGGATAAGACTCCAACGATGAAGGCCGTAGAGGTTCCTCATGAAAAGGTGTTAGAAGCGAAGAGAAGAAAGGATGAAGCTGCCGCCCGTCTGGCGGAGAAGACGAAAGGTAAAGGAGCCGGAGGGAGTGGTACTGGTAAACGTCCTTCCGGTGGGAGCCTTTCGTCCCGCCCTGTTAAGAAGAATAAACCTGCTGCCGATGTATCCTTCATTGACTTAGATTCTTCTGGTAATGTTCCGGCGCCCCACCCGCTCCGCTCCTTCCCTCCGGATTCGTCTGCTAAAGATCCTGAGAGAGAGGAAGGGGCGAGTAGCCAATTTACGTCCGGTCAAGATGGTGAGTTGTGTATCCTTCTTCTCATTTTCTCTCCTTTTTTTTTTTTTTATGTGTTTTGATCTCTGTTTCTTTTTGTAGGGAGTCCTCTTGTTTCTCATGGACGAGGGAAGAGGATAGAGAACATGGAAGGTTTGGATGAGATGGGTCAGATGGGTGATGATGAGTCTAGCTCCGGAGGGATTTTTGCGCCCAACTGGTTCGTTAGGACGGATGCCCGCCTGACTGGGTCCTCCGTCTGCCGGGAGATGATGGCACATTTGGCAACTCCCCGTGAGGAACAATACTTGATGAATTTGAGTGATGATGATGCTTGCAGCCGTGCCTGGATGCTGCTCGGAAAGGGCGTTGTTGCACAAGCGGATATCCTTCTTCGGTTTGAGACTTTACTTGATCAGTACAACGCTCTTACGGCTCTCCACGAGAAGTGTGCCGAACAGGATCCGGCGGCGTTAGAGAAGTTGAGGGCTGAGAACGTTGATTGTCAGGTAACTATCCAAGGTCTAACCGAGCGAGTTTCTGAGTTGGTGAAAGAGAAAGAGGGGCAGGGTGAGTTGCTTAAGTCTTTGGAAGCCGAGTTGAATAGAACCAAGGAACAGTTGGCCGAAGAGCGAAAAGATAACCAAGAATTGAGAAAAGAAAGAGAGGATTTGGCGGTCCGGATGGGTACCACTGATATGGAACGTATCCGAGTGATTAAGGAGTTCCTTCCGGAAGTGGTCCGCCGTCTTCTTGGCAGCCACGAGTACAAGCAATCCTTGGCTATCCCTTTCAACCTTTCGTCTGATGCTGGTTTTATAAGTGGGATATCTGTTGACCGCAATCCGGAACAAGCCGCCGAGATTCTAGCTGATTTTGAGGGCTTAGATTTGGATGCCGAGACGAAATATAGGGCTTTGTTTGACCAACTCTTCACCACTGAATACCCATACATCCGAAAGGTTAGTAGTGCTTACTACAGGCCGATGGCCGAGATCCTGGAGCTCCATCCGGATCCTGCTCCTACCGCACCAACCAAACCCTCAACTGCCGACGAGTCTGCTGATAAGAATGTTACATCCGAGAATGCGAACGTCGGAGTTGGTAGTGGGAGTGGTGCGGCCGAAGGGTCTGTGCCTGAAGGGTTTGTGATGGTTCAGGGTCGCTTGGTTAACATTGCAGAATCTGCCGAAGAGAATATTGAGCATGCTGAAGAGAATGTTGAAAAGAATGCTGATGGGAGTACCGAGGGGAATGTTGCATTTTAAGTTTGTTCCTTTGTGGGTCCGGACTGCCTCCATTTTGACTATGGATAAAGGTTGTTCCGGACTTTGTGAAGCTTTTATCTAACTTTGCACCGCAATGTCTGTTGGTGTGCCGTCTGTGGCTGTCTTTTATTGTTATCTTGTAACAAACATCCTTTATTAAGACTTTTTAGTTGTAGTTCGTCATGGCCGGAAGGCTACAATACCGGCCCTTTTGTTAATGATGATTTACTCATTTTTGCTAAGTCTGGTTTTATTATGTATGTTTTTCCGTATATATCTTTTGCTTGTCGTATTGTTTATTGAATGTATTTAATTCCTTCTTGTTGTTTCGAAGTTTAAATATTACCGCTAGGGGTGGTTATGCTTCGGTATACTCCTTTTTAATTTCAACCTTATGTTGCCGTTAGGGGCGGATACGCCTCGGCATGTGCTTTTTGATATTGACTTCATATTGCCGTTAGGGGCGGATACGCCTCGGCATGTGCCTTTTTACGCTGACTTTATATTGCCGTTAGGGGCGGATACGTCTCGGCATGTGCCTTTTTACGCTAAGGACCTTATATTGCCGTTAGGGGCGGATACGCCTCGGCATATTCTTTATCGTTTTTATTTTTGCCGTTAGGGCGGATACGCCTCAGCACATTCTTTATTATTTTGCCGTTAGGGGCGGATACGCCTCGGCATGTGCCTTTTTACGCTAAGGACTTTATATTGCCGTTAGGGGTGGATACGCCTCGGCACATTCTTTATTATTTTGCCGTTAGGGCGGATACGCCTCGGCATGTGCCTTTTTACGCTAAGGACTTTATATTGCCGTTAGGGGCGGATACGCCTCAACACATTCTTGATTATTTTGCCGTTAGGGGCGGATACGCCTCGGCATGTGCCTTTTTACGCTAAGGACTTTATATTGCCGTTAGCGGCGGATACGCCTCAGCACATTCTTTATTATTTTGCCGTTAGGGGCGGATACGCCTCGGCATGTGCCTTTTTACGCTAAGGACTTTATATTGCCGTTAGGGGCGGATACGCCTCAGCACATTCTTTATTATTTTGCCGTTAGGGGCGGATACACCTCGGCATGTGCCTTTTTACGCTAAGGACTTTATATTGCCGTTAGGGGCGGATACGCCTCAGCACATTCTTTATTATTTTGCCGTTAGGGGCGGATACGCCTCGGCTAGATAGTGGCCGCGCGGGCCGGATGAGGGTAGCTAATCCTCGCCGGAGCCGCACGATTGCCTTGCCTTGGTTTGCAACAAAAATGTGGGAAAATTTTCTCCTCTTTAAGTCGAAGGAGAATATATAATATTTCATAATGAGTTTGTTCATAGTGGCTCATGGCCTTACATTAAAGAAAATATTTCCTTAGACTAATTTCGTGCCACTTTCTAGGGCACCACCTTCCTCCTTCCAGCTTTTGTCTTGTTCGGGCCGTGTCGGGGTGCTTCGGTTATTAGAAATGGATCTTCCCCGTCCGGACTTAGCTTGCCTTGGCTTTTCTTGCTTTCCTCATTCTTTTGATACGTGAACTTCTTCACCTGTGTTCTGAACCGGACCTTCCTCCTTGTCGCTTTTTCCTTTCTTCCCTGCGGCTGGCCCCTGTTCGGGTGCGTCTCATTTTCGGCCAGCTTTTCTTCTCGGCGAATACTGTCTTCGCCGGTTTTCTCTTGGAATACTGTCTTTGCCGAGGTGACCATCCGTTGAGCTTTCAAAGTAGCTATTCCTTTGGAAGTTGGGAATTTTAACATAGCGTGTATGGTTGAGGGGATGACCCCTAACGTCTTCAGTCCACTTCTTCCGAGGATGATGTTGTACGGGGAAGGGGCACGCACGATGGTGAACTTCATGACGACATCCTTGCATAATCCACCTTCCCCGATTGACACGTCTAGCTCCACCTCTCCTAATGATTTGGCCTCTTGTCCATTGAATCTGATAAGGCCCTCTTGCTTTTGCACTAATTTGGCTTTTATTTCGGGACCTAGGTTATCGAAGCAATGTTCGAACATAACTTCCACAGCCGCCCCTTCATCTACAAACATCCTCTTTACCGGATACCCTTCTACTCTAGCTTTTATGATAAGCGGCTCATCTGACCTCTTTCCCATGGGTATGGGTGGGAAGGTAATTGGGGTCTTCATCCATTTTCCTTCATGCTCTTCTGTCTTGCCTTTTCGCTGACTCGGTTTGATGTCAATCACGTTGATAACCTTGTCTTTGGCTGGCGCCTCTCTTTTCGGGGCACCTCTTCCCCTTTGTCTCACATCTTTTATCAGGTGATCCAACTTTCCCGATTCCAAAGCTAACTCCAATTGCCTCTTTAGTTGGTAGCAATCATTTGTGAAATGTCCCTTCTCCCCGTGGTAGTCACAATACTTATCTTGATTTTCTTTTTTGGGTGGGTCTCGCATTGGCTTAGGTGGAGGCAATCGTAGCTGGTGCTCTGTGGCTAAGATCTCTTTCGGCGGCTTTGTGAGTGACTCCAGCGTTAACCGAGGGGTATTTCGACCTTGATAATCGTTTCGCGCCGGTCGGTCACGGTGTCTACCCTGATCATAGCGATCTCTGCTCGGATAGCCGTATCGTCCTTCATTCCTGCTTTCATTTCCATACCTTCGGTGTGCTCTGTCGTCTCTTTTAGAGGACCCGATGGGTGCTCTTCTGTACCGATCCCGATTCTCTCCTTGAGGCAATTCAGTGTTGACGAATGCCTCTTCTGCTCGCACATAATCATCCACCCGGATCATCATTTCATCCACCGTACGAGGAACCTTGTCGGAAAACCGCTTGGCTAGCTCTGGGCACTTGCAACCATTCATGAATGAAGAGATTCTCATGATTTCAGGGGCTCCCTGTATGAATCCAGTTTCGATGGTCCATCTTTCTGATGAGGCGAAAAGTATACCGCTTTTAAGGGGTCATTTAAGCCCTAAATCGTATTTATTTGATCAAATATTGCCCTAAATCGTTCCTTTTGTCATTTTAGGTACTTTTGAGGAGAAATCTGGAAAAGGAGGCATTTTGGACGTTTTTGGAGCATAAAAGTGAAGAAAACGGCAAAGTTTCAAGAATCGGCTAAAAGTTACTCTTGACGGCGTCACAATTAACATGGGACGGCGTCATGCCTTGGCAAGAAAAGTTGGACATGAAATTTACTCATGACGGGCCAGTGAGATAGCATGTGAATTCTGACGGCGTCACGCTTTAACTTGATCAAGGGCGTCACGGCTTAAATCATAAGGGGACGGCGTCACGTTCATGGTTCGACGGCGTCAAGCCTTGATAGGCCAGAATGGATTTTTGAAGAGCTAAAGAGGGACGGCGTCAAGAAGGTCATCCGGGAACCCTAAAAGCGGCGAGGTGACGGCGTCACACTCCATAAGGTGACGCCGTCAGATCCAAAAATCTATATATAGTTTTCTAATTTTTTGTCATTAAGAGAGAGCTTAGTGTGTGGAATTTTGGGATAAAACCCTAAGACGATTTTAGCTACTTTTTCAGGGCTTTTTGCCTTGAGATCTTCCATGTTTCATTAAAAGATAAGTTATCAATTAATCATTCAATATGTCTATGTGTTGTTTGATTCTATCTTATTCTTGTCTTTTGTTTAACATGTTAGGCTAATTTTATCTTGTGTTTGCTTAGATCTAATGAAACCTAGCTATTGATTATTGGTTGTTAGTGTGTTATTAGTTGTATTGGATGATTGTTTATCTATGTTAGGCTTAAGAAAACTGGCTAACTTCCTATTCGGTAACTTGCTTGAACGTCTTAAGAAACATGAACCAAACGCGTACTAAAGGTTTTTATGGTTGTATTTAATGCACAAGCGAATTCTAGTGATCCCATGTTAGGAGCTTCCTAGCCGGCTCGACATAGGAGTGAAGTAGGAGCTTGTAGAGTTGGGGAAGTAAGTACGCCACCCCACGAATGGTATTAAGGAATACACCCGTCATCCACGCGACTAATACACACTAATTAACCGGTAAAAGATAGTTAGGGAGTAAGGAAATCTAAGTAAACACATTTCTCTACACATAAGTTTCTCACCACATTTTCATTTTTGTTATTTTATTTTATTTGCATTCGTAGTAATTTGGGTTAGTTGACTAGCAACTAATTCCGCCCACTCCTTTAAACCCGAGATTTTACTTGCTTTCATAAAAATTATAAAAACATAAAAAGAATCTTCCTCAACCCTTAGACCTAATTAGAGTAGCCTTTCACACCTAACGAACACTATTCCCTGTGGAGAACGATCAATCCCCCGTACTTACCACTACACTATACTACATCGGTCAGGTACACTGCCTGGTGGGGTTGTAAGCCTCTTGAGATCCCTCGAGAGGTAAAACCTGTTGTAAGGTTACAAAACCACGCATCAAGTTTTTGGCGCCGCTGCCGGGGAATAGTTATTGTTTAGGTTGAAATTTTATTTTTATTAGGTCTACTCACAAGATTCCTATCAAGTGAGATATTTTCTTTTTATTTTGTAGCTTTCTCGTAGTCTATCTATTTTCTTCGTGTCTTTGTTCGTAACCATACCATCCGACATCATGGAAGATGGTAATATCCTTAACCCCCACAACCCACCACCACAACAACCACCACCACCTCCTAGAGCCCGTACTTTAGGAGAGTATTCCCGTCCTAGCCACCATGGCTATCGAAACACCATTGAGCTCACTCAAGGAGCCAATATCACACCCTTGCGATCCGACACCATCCGGTTGGTGCAAAGCGGATGCGCATTCCATGGACTTCGTTCTGAAGATCCTAATCAACATCTCAAGGACTTTCTTAAAATCGTTGATTCTATAGACCTTGATGTTGCCACTCGAGAGACGACCCGATTGCGTCTCTTCCAATTCTCTCTGCGGGACCAAGCTAGTCAGTGGCTAGAACGTCAACCCGCAGGATCCATCACATCTTGGGATGATCTCACCACTCGTTTCCTTGCTCAGTTTTTCCCACCGGGAAGAACTACCAAGCTAAGGAATGATATCTTGATGTTCCAACAACGTCAAGGCGAAACTCTCTACGAGGCATGGACTCGATTCAAGGACTTACTCCAAAAGGTCCCTCACCATGGCATAGAACTTTGGCTCCAAGTCCAAATCTTCTATGACCATATCAATCTCTCCACGAGGCAAACCATTGACCAATCGGCCGGTGGTAAGCTACGTGATCTAAGTGCGGAACAATCATGGGCTCTCCTAGAGGATCTTGCTCTTTATGACAACGAAAGTTGGAGTGATCCCCGTGATTTGAATAAAACGGTCAAGGCAATATCTTTGCCTTCTAACAATTCAAGCACTTCCGACCGTAGGATCATAGAACTTAAAGACCAAGTCAAGTTTCTCATGAAATCCTACGAGGCTCCTAAACCTTCAAGCCAAGTGAACAAAATCACTTCTTCATGTGAATTATGTAGTGGTCCCCACGACACTCGTGATTGCATGGAACTCCCCGAACAAGCTTTTGTGGATTACGCATCCTCGCGTACCGACGGAGCGGGAGACAAGTGGTACACTTTCAAACCCGAGCCAAACCATTACGGTGATTCATACAACCCCTCATGGAAAAATCACCCGAACCTTAGGTGGAAACAAAACCAAAACTCACAACAAACCAATTCTTCCAACCCACCTAATCGTTTCCAATCAAGCAGTTCCAACTCGAACCGTACTTTCAACAACAATCCTTCCGGCAATGGTAGTACCAATAACTTTGAAGGATTGATGTCTCAATTTATGGCATCTCAAGAAGCTCGGATAGCTAGATTCGAATCCGAATTTAATCAACAACAAACAGAGATGACCAACAAAATTGACAACTTGTTGAAAGCCCTCAATAACCAAGTGCTATCACCTCCACATAAGGACGCTAGGAACACAAATAGCGGACCCCAAGTAAAAGACCCCTCTTCATCCAAACACGTCCACTTTGTCAACATTGTCACTATTAAACCAATTGATAGGAATGAGGATAATAGTGAACCTAAGGATGAGGATAAGAAAGTCGAGGTTGATAAGGAAGTTAGGACAAGTGAGATTGAAGAAGTAGATGATGATGAGGACTACTTCAATAGGCTACCCACTAAGGAAGAGCGCGCATATCATACAAACTTATTCGATGACCCCAAGACACCATACTTCCTAGGTAGACCAATCATAGAAGTAGGCGACCCTTCTAATCTCAACATACCATGCAACATCGGACATCTACATGTGTGGAAAGCTTACATCGACCTTAGATCACCCATAAACATCATGACTAGAGCCCACTACAACTTGATAATGAAGAATCAACTTGGGTATAGGATGTTCCCTGACAAGGGTTGGATGAGTAACTTCACGGGAAGAGTTAAGGGATTACCGGTTTATGTAGGAAACTTCACCTATGTCACCGACTTTGTAATTGTAGAAGATATCCGCCCAATAGTCGATGCATCCTTGACTCAAGTGGTTTTTGGAAAACCATTTGTTGAGGTCTCTAGAATGACTTATGAACCCTCCTTAGGGATAGTTAGATTTAAGGATGAGACCGATGAAGTAAGCTACCAAATGCCATATAAGATAGAACAATTCCAACACTTGTCGAATGTTGAGAAGGAGCTCAAGCAAGCGGTCTACTATAGGAATGATGAGGATAGAAGTAAAGGAGTAGACTATGTTATGGAAAGGATATTCGGTTTCTACAAGGATTGTTTGAAATTAGGACCGGAATATAAAACCGGGAAGGAGAATGGCCTAGGAACCGTGACCGATGATGGAGTCACGTAATGTACGTGACTTTGAGTCTAGCTACAAGACTCGTTAATAAAGAAAAGCGCTTCTTGGGAGGCAACCCAAGCATTATTTGTTTTATTTGCTTTGTGTGTTTATTTATTTGTTTGTTTGTTTTATTTGTTTCGTATGTGTGTTTAATTTTTATTCTTATTGATTCATGTTCAAAACTAAAATTGTGAAAATGCTTTATCTTGTTTTTAACTTCGTCTTAACTACATATAAAGGTATTTTGCAAAAGATAAGTGTAAGGGAAATCTAAATCGGTTTATTAGAACACATATGAACATGAATCGTAATAATAATAAATTAACATACATATTAGTGTTTGTTTGAGTCAAATGCTTGTATCGAGTCATAATGATGTTTTGCAGGATTTCCAGGAAGTAAGGTAAAGGTTTTTCCAGAAATTTTCCGGAAACTTAAAATGAAAATTTTTGTCAGGTCATTTCTGACGGCGTCAGGGTTTATAACCTGACGGCGTCAGATTTAATTTCCAGAAATTTTTGAAAGTTTTGTTTTCGTAAAAAGTTTTTATTAAATCTCCAACTTATAATCTCCAGGAATCTGCAAAATTATCAGTCCACAAGCATTATATCCTTATATATAGATTTTATCCCGCCGATGTTATGCAGGTTTTCGTGTTTGTTTTCTCAGGTTTAACAGGTTATTTTGGACAAGGAGATGTTTATGGAATCAAGCTTATGGCGATGCATTAGTCATGGAGCTTCAACATTACCTTGGAAGAAGATTTAACCGTGTAATTTCATTATCCAACGAGCGAATCAGGGGAGTATTTGATTTCATTCTTTTATTTTTTTCTTTTACATCTTGTTATTTGAACATTGGGGACAATGTTCATCTTAAGTGTAAGGGGAGGGTAAAAGTACGATTTTAGAGAATACAATTGCGCTTGATTTTTGTTTGTTTGATGGTAGATGTGTAATAAAACTGAGATAAATACTTGTTAAGGCAATTTTAGTGCCAAATTTAAAATTTTTTACAACATATAGGAGTGAAACTTTGGTCTTAATGAGCGTCTCATGGATAGGAGTTATATGACTAGCACAAAACCGTACCACTAAAAAATTTTCCACCCCCAAATATGTGAGGTTCGCCCCTAGAATTGGTAGGAAAAGCATGTATGCTATGATGTGTGTACCGGTAGCATTTAGATTCTAGAACTTGCGTTAGGACCATTCCGAGGCCACAAGTGAGACTACATTTGTGTAGTTAGATTTACTACATGATAAGAGGCATTAGGATTAACCCATTGTTTTACACCTGTGTTTTTGTTATAATTACTTTGGCTACATTGGTCAAGTAATTCTCCCACACCCTTTGCGTTGTACTCATTTTTAGTACACGATACCCCTAGTACACCCCTCAGAGCCTATCTTTTCGTTTCGACCTTTAAGCATTTTACTTAAAGGAAGAATTTGTTACACCCCACTAAAATGTACACCCAAATCGCCTTAGCCTACCTTGTATGCACTCATCTTTAGTGCATTATTGTTACAACATTTGTTTAAACCCAAGTTAATTATCTAGTTGATTACATGGTTGCTAAGTCGAGTCATATCCTTGTACATATTGTTTTGGGACGATTGGGACTCATGGGTAAAGTACTAGTGTAATGGAGTAATGGGGAAGAACATCATTTATTACCCCCATATGTGCTAAATGTTTTAAAGTACTCCAAGTTTTTCAATTATCTTAATTCGAGTCATTAGATTAGTATTTGTAAAGTTATGTAAAAATTCAAGTGTAAGGGGAATGCAACGCCCCTATGATGTATTATTTTGGATGGTAGGGTAAAAGTGTATGTTAAAAAAAAAAAAAAAAAAAAAAAAAAAAAAAAAAAAAAATCAAGAAAAACACAAAAAAATGAGAAAATGAAAAATAGAAAAAAACATACGGACTACCATCCCGTTTCATTTTATGTTTGTTTTATATTTTTGTTATTTTGTTATTTCGTTTTTAGCTTAAGATCGAGTCTAGTCTTGGCTTAGCAACATTGTATAGTACATGTAATTGACCAAGATCTTTAACTAGCCACCAGTAAAATATCCCGTATCCAACAAAACCGTGTTTTCCTTTTCCCTACACCTAACGTTATAACCCATTTAAAAGCCCTCTTTGATAGTTTATCTTAGGTGCTTACGCCTAGTGGAGGAGGTTTTCGATCCTTTCCCAAGCCTATGGTAATCTATTTGCTATGACAGGTAGTGAGAGATATTATCCGTTTTCATTTATGAGATTTATTTTGATGACACTTGAGAGATGTGAGTATCTAAACACTACTTGTGAGGTACTAGTATGTAATCTCCGTGCTTATTATGATTGAAGTGGAACGATTATTTGTTGTAATTACTTTTATGTTTGCATTAAATGACCCCTAACTTGTATTTTGATTAGAATAAAAGCGCATTTGCTTGAGGACAAGCAAATCTCAAGTGTAAGGGTATTTGATGAGGCGAAAAGTGTACCGCTTTTAAGGGGTCATTTAAGCCCGAAATCGTATTTATTTGATCAAATATTGCCCTAAATCGTTCCTTTTGTCATTTTAGGTACTTTTGAGGAGAAATCTGGAAAAGGAGGCATTTTGGACGTTTTTGGAGCATAAAAGTGAAGAAAACGGCAAAGTTTCAAGAATCGGCTAAAAGTTACTCTTGACGGCGTCACAATTAACATGGGACGGCGTCATGCCTTGGCAAGAAAAGTTGGACATGAAATTTACTCATGACGGGCCAGTGAGATAGCATGTGAATTCTGACGGCGTCACGCTTTAACTTGATCAAGGGCGTCATGGCTTAAATCATAAGGGGACGGCGTCACGTTCATGGTTCGACGGCGTCAAGCCTTGATAGGCCAGAATGGATTTTTGAAGAGCTAAAGAGGGACGGCGTCAAGAAGGTCATCCGGGAACCCTAAAAGCGGCGAGGTGACGGCGTCACACTCCATAAGGTGACGCCGTCAGATCCAAAAATCTATATATAGTTTTCTAATTTTTTGTCATTAAGAGAGAGCTTAGTGTGTGGAATTTTGGGATAAAACCCTAAGACGATTTTAGCTACTTTTTCAGGGCTTTTTGCCTTGAGATCTTCCATGTTTCATTAAAAGATAAGTTATCAATTAATCATTCAATATGTCTATGTGTTGTTTGATTCTATCTTATTCTTGTCTTTTGTTTAACATGTTAGGCTAATTTTATCTTGTGTTTGCTTAGATCTAATGAAACCTAGCTATTGATTATTGGTTGTTAGTGTGTTATTAGTTGTATTGGATGATTGTTTATCTATGTTAGGCTTAAGAAAACTGGCTAACTTCCTATTCGGTAACTTGCTTGAACGTCTTAAGAAACATGAACCAAACGCGTACTAAAGGTTTTTATGGTTGTATTTAATGCACAAGCGAATTCTAGTGATCCCATGTTAGGAGCTTCCTAGCCGGCTCGACATAGGAGTGAAGTAGGAGCTTGTAGAGTTGGGGAAGTAAGTACGCCACCCCACGAATGGTATTAAGGAATACACCCGTCATCCACGCGACTAATACACACTAATTAACCGGTAAAAGATAGTTAGGGAGTAAGAAAATCTAAGTAAACACATTTCTCTACACATAAGTTTCTCACCACATTTTCATTTTTGTTATTTTATTTTATTTGCATTCGTAGTAATTTGGGTTAGTTGACTAGCAACTAATTCCGCCCACTCCTTCAAAACCGAGATTTTACTTGCTTTCATAAAAATTATAAAAACACAAAAAGAATCTTCCTCAACCCTTAGACCTATTAGAGTAGTTTTTCATACCTAACGAACACTATTCCCTGTGGAGAACGATCAATCCCCCGTACTTACCACTACACTATACTACATCGGTCAGGTACACTGCCTGGTGGGGTTGTAAGCCTCTCAAGATCCCTTGAGAGGTAAAACCTGTTGTAAGGTCGCAAAACCACGCATCATCCATCTTTCCTTAAAGGCGGGTAATGTTTCATTAGCCCTCCTTACGATCTTTGTTATCTCGGTGGGGTCTTTGGTGCACATTTTGTGCAGAGAGAAGCGCGCTTCAAACTGAGTCCGGAGGTCTGCCCATTCGTCCACACTATTCGGAGGAAGTCGATCGAACCATCCTCGGGCACTCCCGTCCAATGTTTGCTGAAACATTCTACACCATACGGGCATGGGCCATTCTCCTTGCCCCGCCGCTCCGGTGAACCTGTTGAGATGATCTTGGGGATCTGTTGATCCGTCGTACAGCTTGATATGAGCGGGCATCCTATGTTTTGGTGCGGAAAACTCAATTAGACGCCGAGTGAAGGGTGACTTTCGGACTTCCTTGAAGGGTTTCCCCAAGTCTGAATCTGGTATCTTATCTCCCGTAACGATTCCCTGTTTTTCCTTAGCTACTCCGGTTTTATCCGGGCCGTCTGTTTCAAGAAAATCCAGACGCATTGGTTGGACAGTGCTTGTTCGGTTGTGTTCCTGGATCATGGACTTGAGGGTCGAAACATATTCTTCTATCTGTTCTCTGGTGACCGAAGGAGTCTCGGTATTTTTGCTTCCGGCCTGGTTGACAGGTGGAGTTTCAAGATTCTCTCCTCCCGAACCTTCCGGACGCTCAGAACCTGACATTCTATAGCTTCGGTAGATTGAATGCCGGTCCCACGGATGGCGCCAATGTTTAAGTATTTTTCTGTAGGTAGGATAATGCTCCAAAATGTCCTTCGGCCTTGAGATCGTCAAGTCCTTCGGACAGCTGCTAAGAAAGTAGACGCGTTAGTCTCGCCCCGGGTGTGACCCCAGGACCCGACTCCGGCGTGAGAGTAAGTACCGAAAGGTGGGTAATAAATATATTAGTAAGATAATTACTGTGTGTAAAAGTGTGTTACCATTACTGTGGAGATTGCTCCTTTATATAGGAGACCTGTTTTTGTCCCCATCGGATGAGTCCAAATCTGATGGTGACACTTTTGGGCGGCAACTGGGACTTTGCCCTGTTTGGGTCTTTCCTCTGATCTGTCATAGTTCCTGCACTTCTGTCACATACCCCAAATACTAAGGTTGACTTTCTGACCTGGAGTTAGCCGTTGGGCCGAACGGCCGTATGATCCATTCGGCATTGGTCTTCGTCCGGATCACATCGTTCGAACGTATGTGACCGGGGTTCGTCCTGACTTGGCTATACGCTAGACCGGACGACCCGTTAGGTTCGTCCGGTTTGGGTCCTTCGGCCATGTACGTCGGAAATACATATTCTCAGTCCTGTTCTATTTCTGGAGTCATTCGTTGTTCGAACGACCATGGTCGTTCGGTTAGGACCAGTCGGCCATATACGCCGACACATATCATTTGATATTTCTTAGTTTTATTGGATACGAGTTTATAATTTAAATTTGGAGCTAATGTAACTTTATTATTCTTAGAGCACTACAAGTCTAGAAAGCGTTTTTGTTGGTCCTAAAACCCATTGGATCAAATCATTATTGCCCGTAATGCCATCTACTTTGAGATTGGGCCTTGTAGTAACAACTAATCTCAAATTTATGGGCCTCGGACATTTATTGTCCAAAGCAATAGCGTATATTTTTGACCGAGATGCGATTAATATACCACAAAGCAAATCGTTACATACCACAAACATAAAAAAAGTTTTCAAAGTGTAGTAAAACTAAAACCTCAATAAATTAACAATGTTGGGACAGAAATATTTTATTAATTTAGCGTGATATATTTTTGAAAGAGATTTTACGTATAACATTTAAATTTCAAAGTTCAATATATCTGTTACAATGTATATTAGTTAGAGATGAAAAATAAATTAAAAAATAAGTTCTAATCAATATTTTATGAATTCAAAGCATTGAATAAATTAAAGAATGTATACTAATTAATGTTACGAGGTTCAAGGCATTAAATAAATTGTATAATTTTTTAGTAAATTATTAATTTGTAGTTTCGTTGGTACCAATATATATACACTATTGTTTCAAAAAATTATTATCTTATTATTTTATCTATCAGGATCCAAATTATACTGGTTTCAAGTAGGGACTGGATAAATTATTAATTTTATCAAAATTATTAATTTATCCAATATTAATTTATAAAGGTTTTGATGTATTCTTTTGAATCAATGTAGATTATTTGTTTATGGCGTTAGAAAGTCAAACTTATCATACCACACTCAATGCAGATTATTTTTATGACCTTAAAAAGTCAAACATATCATACCACGAATTTTTTCCTTGCAATATTAAAACAAACTTTTTACATATCATGTTGATAACACTCATTTCGTATATATTTTAGTCGCGTTATTTGTATATTTGTGCATTGTATTTGATTGTGTTTGTGAACATTTTATGCTTAAAAGGTACAAAATATATATATTAAGGTTCAGGTACAACAAAGTCCAAGGAAATAGCGAGAAAGATGAAGAAAAGTCGTTGAATCAAGAGCTTATGCACAACAGAAGATTCCATCCATAATTAAGACCTCGGAAGACCATCGGAGATAAAGAATCAAGTTATAAAGGTTCCCAAGCATAAAGAAAAGATCAAGTGTTCATGAAAAGAATGAGAAGTTAGATACAAAGTTTATCATGAATTATGACTTACTTCTTCAACAAAAGGTTCAAGGAATTACCCTCAAGGCTCAAGTTCAATCCAAGATTCAAATATGCCATTCCAACCTTCTTCCTAACCTTGGGCTGGAACTCCAACCTCGGGTTGAGACCCTCAACCTTGGGTTGCTGCACTCCTAGCACTCTTAATTACCATATTTAATTATCTAACCCTTGATATGGATGATCATTACACCCTATTTACTTCAAAGTCCAGATGTTTCATGACCATTAGTGCCTAAGAAACTTGCTTGGTGGCTAAGGGTTGTCATTCTATTAATAAGGTGTTTGGTTAAGAGAAGAGAACACGTTACTTACATAATTATTCTTATCATCTACAATCACTATCAAAAGAACTCTCTTAAGAAGGCTCTCAAGGAAGAAAACGCAGGAAAGAAGTGAAGCTTAAATTCATAATTCATCATTGTAATCATCAAGGAATCATCTTTCATTGTTCCTAATTCTTGTAATCATCATTACAATCTTTGTAAGACTCTTAAATTATGTTTTAAAGTAGGGGTGGCAATTCGGGTCGGGTTCGGGTTCACGGGTTCGGGTTATCGGGTTCGCGGGTCAGAAACCTTCAACCCGAACCTGACCCGTTTAATAAACGGGTCAATCAGGTCGACCCAAAACCGACCTGAAACCTATTTAGTCTCAACCCTAACCTGCTAATTTTCGGGTCGGTCTCAGGTCGGGTTTCGGGTTAGCGGGTTAATTCGGGTTAACGGGGTTAACGGGTTCGGGTTAGTGGGTTCGCGGGTCAGAAACCTTCAACCCGAACCTGACCCGTTTAATAAACGGGTCAATCAGGTCGACCCAAAACCGACCTGAAACCTATTTAGTCTCAACCCTAACCTGCTAATTTTCGTGTCGGTCTCAGGTCGGGTTTCGGGTCGTGTCGGAAATTGCCACCCCTATTTTAAAGTAATAAATTTTCTGAGGTTATCACTTTGTTTGCCATGAGTGGCTAAGTGCCTTAATGGTTCTAACTTAATAGTTCTATTTTTTGTCAAGCTAATACTAAGATCGAATTATACTTTTATGTTTTCATGTGACAAAAGAGTTTATCAAGTTAGATTGATTGTTGATGGTGTAATAGGTCGAAAGAGACATTGTTAATCAATCAATAGTTGCCATTTGTCTATGGAGGTGCACCCTTATGTATTGACCATTTCATAAGTAACTTGAATAAACAAGAAACTAAAAGGTGTAGTTGTCGATTACTTGTGAAACTATCGCGAATCAAGTAGTTGAATTGCTTTAGTCTTGTGTGATCAAACTTAATATTTTTTTTGTCGTCTTAAAATCTTGACGAAGATTGAAAGTGTTAGAAACAAGAGGATTAGATCACCATCTAATCAAATTAGAACACCATCTAATTTATTGATAAAAAATGTTGGAATCATTGTCATAATCATACTAAGGGAATTGTTCAAACTAGTCTAGGCAAGTGGAGTTTTAATATATTGAATTATCATCATCATCATTATTTGCTTGCTATTTGCGGAATCAGTGTTAAGCTCGTTAATTTCAAACTCACGTTTCAAAAACTAAACAAATCCTTGTGAACGACCTCGGCTTACCGAATCATTTCTTGCTACACACGGACGAGTATACTTGCTCGTATGTGTTTCGTTTAAATCATTGGTAGATCGTGTTTATAAATTTAAAACTTGCACTCGTGAGACACATCACATGTGTAGATAACAAATTAAAATACCAAGTATCCTACTCAAAATTACAAGTATTATATTTTCTTACAATTTTTTATTTTTATTTTTATCATTTTATTTTATTTTATTTGAGTAAGTAACTGAAAGATATCAAAACTAAAACTTTAGTTGATACAAATCACTATTAGCTATATTTTCGGTCATTTGATCGGTTTAAAAAGACTTCATTTTGATGTTTATAAGAGCACCATTTTGATGTTTATAAAAGCATCAACCATGGTCAGGATACTATAGATGCCAAATACGCATCGCATCACTATTCACTAAAAATATAACTTGACTCGTGAAATGTCTTTGTAGCTATTACAGAAAAACTATATCATGATGATCGTATGTGTAACTTACCCCGTAGATTTTAACGTGTACATATAGCTATTTCATCATTAAAAACATACCTATCACATAAAACGTAATGTATATGATCTAAGGCATAAGGTAATCTGTAAAATCCTGCACAATAATGTCTGTTTTGCCGAATGACTTTTTTCTGAAATGATTATGTGCAAAGAACAACGTCTTTCATGACTGGCTTTTATATAAATGCCGAAGGGTCACAACGGTGCACACTAAAAGGAACACACAAGCGAAAATAAAAAAAATAGTGGCAAAATGAAATGGAAATTAAGAGGAAATGAGGATACGGTAATATTCTCATAAAAGGGTAAAACGGTAATTAACCCGGGCATATATATTTATCCGAGATAAATATATTTATAGTATAAAAGGCAAAACTACAAACCCTTAAGGTTTGATGGTCGGTCGAATCTCATAAGGGGATTAAGTTTGACAAGTTGTTAAACTTGTGTACTTTAAATTAATTAAAAGGTTTCATAACATGTTTTAAAAGGAACTATTGTCTATTAAGAACGCAATAATTAGCAAAGACCTTGTACACTGTGTTAGAGACGAGATCTAACATATTTGTGACTTTAGGCCCGCAATGGACGGTAAACAACTGATGTAACATGCTTTCCAATTCCCGTGGCCTTTTCTCTTTAATTTCCAAAGAAGTAATATTCATCGTTTTGAAAGTAATACGGAGTACATTTGTTGTGGTATATGCCTAACATTTCGGAAAAAAGAACATCACTTCTGTCAAAGGGATTGATTATTTGTACACCACCAAAAGTGATACCAACACATCTCCCTATTATTATTATTATTATTATTATTATTATTATTATTTTATAAAAACATCACTTTATTAGAAAATCATAGGATCTACAAGAAATTAGAGGGGAGCCGAGATACCAACACATCTCCTTATTATTATTATTATTATTATTATTATTATTATTATTATTAATTTTGCTTTTATTAAAAAACTGTGAAATAAAAATTACGGAACATAAAATATAAAGTTTGACAAGTAAAAAGTAGTAAAACACAAAAATTACGGTGCCGAAAACCATAAAAAATTGTTTTGTCCTGTTAATAAAGTTGGTAAAACTGCAAAAAAAAAAAAAATGTGAAACATAAAATATAAAATTTGACAAGTAAAAAGTAGTAAAAAACAAAAGAAACGGAACAAAAATAATAATAATAATAATAATAATAATAATAATAATAATAATAAATAATAAACTATCTTGTTTTGTCAATAAAGTAACTAATAAAGGGGTAAGAGGGGTAGCGGATAGGAATAGTACCAGCCTTTGTCATATTAAAACATATTATAAACCTTGAAAAAAGACAAAATTTCTTTTTTATCTTTGTAACATGCTTTCCAATTCCCATGGCCTTTTCTCTTTAATTTCCAAAGAAGTAATATTCATCGTTTTGAAAGTAATACGGAGCACATTTGTTGTGGTATGTGCCTAACATTTCGGAAAAAAGAACATCACTTCTGTCAAAGGGATCGGTTATTTGTACACCACCAAAAGTGATACCAACACATCTTATTATTATTATTATTATTATTATTATTATTATTATTATCACTTTATTAGAAACAAAAATAATTTACAAGAAGTTAGTAGGGAGCCGAGACACTAATTGGGCTCCCACTCCTCTAGCTATAGAAAAGCTAATCCTACTAAAAATATGAGCAGCGGCACGTGCTCCAATGTCTTGAGTCATCGAGAACTTTCGAATACGCTTCAATAAAGTCACAGCGTCCTTTTCAAGTTCCCCAAAAGAAGAGAAAGAGAAGGGAAGGAACCCATATCCCATACCTGCGCACTTAGCCTCATATTATTATTATTATTATTAGAGTAAACTCCAAAATACATCCCCGTGGTTTGCCAAATTTTGCACCATACATCCAAATCTTTTTTTTCTAACATATACATCCACCGTTAGTAAAAGTTAAACACCATACATCCACGAGGACGAACGGTGCAAACCATTTCTCCGTTATCTCCTAACGAGATAGAAAATGTTTGCACCGTTAGTCCTATGGGTTAAGTCTATTTGCACCATTAGTCCTTTGTTACGTTTTCGTCTGCTTTTTTACGTTTTCGTCCGATTTTTTACGTTTTCGTCAGATTTTTTTCGTTTTCGTCCGATTTTTTACGTTTTCGTCCTATTTTTTACGTTTTCGTCTGTTTTTTTTACGTTTTCTTCCGATTTTTTACATTTTCGTCCGATTTTTTTCGTTTTCGTCCGATTTTTTACGTTTTCGTCTGTTTTTTTACGTTTTTGTTTGATTTTTTACGTTTTCGTCAGATTTTTTACATTTTCGTCTGTTTTTTTACGTTTTCATCCATTTTTATACGTTTTCGTCCGATTTTTTACGTTTTTGTCTGATTTTTTACGTTTTCGTCCGATTTTTTACATTTTCGTCTGTTTTTTTACGTTTTCATCCATTTTTATACGTTTTCGTCCGATTTTTTACGTTTTCGTCCGTTTTTTTACGTTTTTGTCTGATTTTTTACGTTTTCGTCCGATTTTTTTCGTTTTCGTCCAATTTTTTTCGTTTTTGTCCAATTTTTTACATTTTCGTCTGTTTTTTTACGTTTTCATCCATTTTTTTACGTTTTCGTCCAATTTTTTATATTTTCGTCTGTTTTTTTTACGTTTTCGTTCAATTTTTTACATTTTCGTCTGTTTTTTAACGTTTTCATCCATTTTTTATACGTTTTCGTCCGATTTTTTACGTTTTTGTATAATTTTTTACGTTTTCGTCTGATTTTTTACGTTTTTGTCTGTATTTTTACGTTTTTGTCCTTTTTTTTACGTTTTTGTTCGATTTTTTTCCATTTTCGTCCATTTTTTTACGTTTTCGGTCTATCGCCAATGTCGCTACTAAATGTTAAACCATATTGTCTACTACTTTTAACCTCGTGTACGCCATTGGATATCGGTGTATCACGTCCACCACTATCCTACTTGCCAAGGTAGGTTAATGATTCATATTGGTGTCATTCACTTGGTTATCGTTTACTAAACAACTATAATCAACAGGTAGCTATGGTCTACGCCATTGGTTAATGATTCATATTGGTGTCATTCACTTGGTTAACCTCGTGTACTCCATTGGTTATCGTTTACTAAGCAAAGATTATTCAGAGTAGACAAGATAATCGAAATCATAATTAAAAACTGATAATCAAATGTAAAAAAGTGGACGAAAACGTAAAAAAAACAGACGAAAATGTAAAAAAATCAGACGAAAACATAAAAAAAACCGACGAAAACGTAAAAAATGGGACGAAAACGAAAAAAATCGGACGAAAACGTAAATAATCGGACGAAAAACGTAAAAAATCAGACGAAAACATAAAAAAGCGGACGAAAACGTAAAAAAAATGGATGAAAACGTAAAAAAATAGACGAAAATATAAAAAATCGGACGAAAACGTAAAAAAATGGATGAAAACGTAAAAAAACAGACGAAAATGTAAAAAATTGTACGAAAACGTAAAAAATCGGACGAAAACGTAAAAAAACAGAAAAAACGTAAAAAATCAGACGAAAACGTAAAAAATGGGACAAAAACGTAAAAAAGCGGACGAAAACGTATAAAAACAGACGAAAACGTAAAAAAAACAGACGAAAACGTAAAAAATCGGACGAAAACGTAAAAAATCAGACAAAAACGTAAAAAATCAGACGAAAACGTATAAAAATTGATGAAAACTTAAAAAAAACAGACGAAAATGTAAAAAATCGGACGAAAACCTAAAAAAACAGACGAAAACGTACAAAAAAAGACGAAAATTGAAAAAAATCGGACGAAAACGTAAAAGAACAGACGAAAACGAAAAAAAATCGGACGAAAAAAAAAAATCGGACGAAAACGAAAAAAATCGGACGAAAACGTAAAAAAGCAGACGAAAACGTAAAAAATCGGACGAAAACGTAACAAAGGACTAACGGTGCAAATAGACTTAACCCATAGGACTAACGGTGCAAACATTTTCTATCTCGTTAGGAGATAACGGAGAAATGGTTTGCACCGTTCGTCCTCGTGGATGTATGGTGTTTAACTTTTACTAACGGTGGATGTATATGTTAGAAAAAAAAGATTTGGATGTATGGTGCGAAATTTGGCAAACCACGGGGATGTATTTTGGAGTTTACTCTTATTATTATTATTAATTTTGCTTTTATTAAAAAACTGTGAAATAAAAATTACGGAACATAAAATATAAAGTTTGAAAAGTAAAAAGTAGTATAACACAAAAATTACGGTGCCGAAAACCATAAAAAAATTGTCTTGTCCTGTTAATAAAGTTGGTAAAACTGCAAAAAAAATGTGAAACATAAAATATAAAGTTTGACAAGTAAAAAGTAGTAAAAAACAAAATAAACAGAACCAAAAAAAAAAAAAAAAAATTAAAAACTATCTTGTTTTGTCAATAAAATAATTAATAGAGGGGTAAGAGGGGTAGCGGATAGGAATAGTACCACCCTTTGTCATATTAAAACATATTATAAACCTTGAAAAGAGACAAAAAATACACGTTTGCAACAGTTTCTTTTTTATCTTTGTAACATGCTTTCCAATTCCCGTGGCCTTTTCTCTTTAATTTCCAAAGAAGTAATATTCATCGTTTTGAAAGTAATACGGAGTACATTTGTTGTGGTATATGCCTAACATTTCGGAAAAAAGAACATCACTTCTGTCAAAGGGATCGGTTATTTGTACACCACCAAAAGTGATACCAACACATCTTATTATATTATTATTATTATTATTATTATTATTATAAACATCACTTTTATTAGAAACATATAGGATTTACAAGAAGTTAGTAGGGAGCCGAGATACTAATTGGGCTCCCACTCCTCTAGCTATAGAAAAACTAATCCTACTAAAAATATGAGCAGCAGCACGTGCTCCAATGTCTTGAGACGTCGAAAACTTTCGAATGCGCTTCAATAAAGTCACAGCGTCCTTTTCAAGTTCCTCAAAAGAAGAGAAAGAGAAGGGAAGGAAACCATATCCTATACCTGAGCACTTAGCCTCATACTTGACGCGTTTACGTTGTGCAGCCTCAATAACCACACGACCCGGTACGAAATCAACCATACCAGTTTGCGTCAAGGGCGATGATTTAGTCAAGTCAACACATATTATTATTATTATTATTATTATTATTATTATTATTATTATTAATTTTGATTTTATTAAAAAACTGTGAAATAAAAATTACGGAAAATAAAATATAAAGTTTGACAAGTAAAAAGTAGTAAAACACAAAAATTACGGTGCCAAAAACCATAAAAAATTGTCTTGTCCTATTAATAAAGTTGGTAAAACTGCAAAAAAAAAAAGTGAAACATAAAATATAAAGTTTGACAAGTAAAAAGTAGTAAAAAACAAATGAAACGGAACAAAAAAAAAAAAAAAAAAAAAAAAAAAAAAAAAAAAAAAAAAAAAACCCTATCTTGTTTTGTCAATAAAGTAACTAATAGAGGGGTAAGAGGGGTAGCGGATAGGAATAGTACCACCCTTTGTCATATTAAAACATATTATAAACCTTGAAAAGAGATAAAAATACACGTTTGCAACAATTTTTTTTTTTTTTTTTTTTTTTTTTTTTTTGGTAACATGCTTTCCAATTCCCGTGGCCTTTTCTCTTTAATTTCCAAAGAAGTAACATTCATCGTTTTGAAAGTAATAAGGAGTACAGTTGTTGTGGTATATGCCTAACATTTCGGAAAAAAGAACATCACTTCTGTCAAAGGGATTGGTTATTTGTACACCACCAAAAGTGATACGAACGCATCTCCTAATTATTATTATTATTATTATTATTATTATTATTATTATTATTATTATTATTATTATTATTATTTTTTTTTTTTTTTTAAAAAAAAAAAAAAAAAAAAAAAAAAAAAAAAAAAAAACCATAGAATTTACAAGAAATTGGTGGGAAGCCGAGAAACCAACTGGGCTATTAGAAACTTATTATTATTATTATTATTATCATTATTATTATTATTATTATTATTATTATTATTAATTTTGCTTTTATTAAAAAACTGTGAAATAAACATTACGGAACATAAAATATAAAATTTGACAAGTAAAAAGTAGTAAAACACAAAAATTACAGTGCCGAAAACCATAAAAAATTGTCTTGTCCTGTTAATAAAGTTGGTAAAACTGCAAAAAAAAATGCGAAACATAAAATATAAAGTTTGACAAGTAAAAAGTAGTAAAAAACAAAAGAAATGGAACAAAAATAAAAATAAAAATAAAAAACTATCTTGTTTTGTCAATAAAGTAACTAATAGAGGGGTAGCGGATAGGAATACACGTTTATAAACTTTGAAAAGAGACCAAAAATACACGTTTGCAACAGTTTCTTTTTTATCTTTGTGTAAAAGATGATCTCTATTTTGAGATGGATGTTGTTGAGCTTCTATTGTTGAATTAGAGCTACGAATCATGTTTTTATGAATCGAAAATAAGCTATAAGTTGAGCTTGAATGTTCCTCGAGCAAAAATTAAACATCAAGAGGGCTTATCGGGCAACATAGCTAATGTTTCAAACTTGACGTAGCTTTTGCAAATATAGTTCGAGTCATGTCGAGGTCAAGCTTTTCTCAAAGTTTGTAGCTCTACTCGAAGAGCCAATGCTTACAAACCATCACTTGCTTTCGGCTTGCCAACTAATCTCAAACTCTTAGTCAATGACTCAATGTGTTTCCTGGTCATCAAGCATGTGAAGACTAGGTCACAGCCAGTTAATAAATGCATACTATTTTAAATGAGATCAGGGTTAATCATCTCATGTATGTCTTTTGAATCTTTTGATGTATTTTAAACCATAGTATTTTTTATTTATTTATTTATTATTATTATTATTTTTTTTAATAGCTAATGTTAGAGCTATGATGAAAATAAAAAACAATGGTTATGTTTAAGAAGTAAACATCATTTTTTTCCTCCTAGAAAACAGGTAATCTATAAAACCACATATATTATTGGAAAGTCAACATAAGTGATTTAAAAGGTTCAATAGTCGGTTAGGAGAGGAGAAAATAATTTGTGACTTTGGCCCGTAAGTGACGGTAAAATAAACAAAAAGCCAAAAACAAGCTTTTACAGTAATATTCTTCGTTTGGAAAGTAGAGTCGCTTTATTTTCTTTACCTATATTTCCCTACTTACTAAGGGACGGATCTCCACCGTTGGATCAAAAAGACAACTTTCAATAATAAAAAACACGGAGGGACCATATGTGTAAATATATGAAACAACTAACTCACCTCACCCCAATCAAATTTCACTATCACAAACACTTTCTCTCTCTAACACCTCACCCCAGACACACAACAAACTCACTCTCTCTCTCTCTCTCTCTCTCTCTCTAAAAAAGATCAAAAACCTCCACAAAACATCAAAATCAATCATTAAAATCAACTAAAACACAAAAAAATAAAACAATCGAAGCATATAGAACCAGATCTGGGAAAATAAACGATTCAAAATGAACCGAATGAAACTCAAGATGATCGTACGGTGCTTCCAATTCTTTTTTTAGTTGTTATTTAACTATTTGTTGTAATTTTGCTCCTATTTATGGATTTTATTTATGTTTTTGTTGTCATTCATAAAGATTTTTGTGTTTTTTTGTAGATTTTTAGTTGTTTATTGATAGATTAATGTGATGATGTGATGATTTTGTTCTTGTTTCTGGATTTTATTTGTGTTTTGGAAGACATTTCTGAGAATTTTTATAAGGATTTTTTAGTTTTTGTGATTATATGAGATATTAAAGGTTAGATTTAATTGAAAACAAGGGATATTATGATCTTTATGTTAGATTTGTGGTGGATTTGTGTGTTTAATGGATACATTGTGCATGTTTCAATAGGTTTTACAACAAGATTTGAAAACATTTATGGTTGAATCAACAAACTGAAGAAGCTATGGTTAAACAAAGCACAACACCTTCATAAACAAAGTGAAGAAGCTCAAACACCTGTTATATCACCTGTGATATCACACGTGATATCACCTGTGATATCCCACGTGATATCACCTGTGATATCACACGTGATATCACATGTGATATCACATGTGATATCACACGTGATATCACCTGTGATATCACACATGATTCAAAAAATAGAAGAAGCCGACACATCTGTGATATCAAAGTCTCCTCCAAAAAGTTGAACATCATGAGAATGTGATACACTACAAATTGGCAATAAAAGTGTGGTAGTTAGTAGTTATTGAGGGATTGTTGTGATAATGTGATGAATGTTGTGATAATATGAGAAATCACAAGAGATATTGAGCTTGTAACATGCTTCTGTTAGATTTGTAATGCATTTATTTTCTTAATTGATAGAGTGTTCATGTTTCGATAGGTTTAACACCGTATTCGACACCAAATATGTATTTATTAGTGTCACACCCCCAAATACCTGATTTGCAGCGGAATGAAATACCTGGGGCGTGACTGCCATAGCATCACAGTTACAGTTATATTAAACGACCTAAAGTGTCGTTTTAAAAGTACATTGTTTGATTTCATAAAACAATCAGAGTTTACAAAAGATAGGTCCCAAAAGATTTGCCAAAGTTACTAAATAAGTTTGTTACAAACCAAACGATAGTTTAAGTGCATAGAAATACAAGTGAGACGCGTCGTCATTGCGACTCTATGATAGGTCCTCATGCATGCCATGATGCGAATACCTTAATTACCTGAAAATACATTGCTAAAACGGTCAACAATAATGTTGGTGAGAATCATAGGTTTATATAAATAATAAGTCAATACGGTAACCACAGGTAAAAAGTTAAGTATGACAATGTAGCCATATAAATAAAATAATACAATTGCTATAAGCTCATGACCCCGAAGCTAGACTAATAATGCGCGCCCCAACTGAGTGTTTTGCCAGACACTCTAATATAATTCAAATGAAATGCGTCCGTTTGCCGACCGGTCAAGTTGGAGCGACCAACCCGGACGGATGAGTCACCCTCAATAGATCTATTCACTCACCCTCGCTTACTGTCAATTAACGGTCCATGATAAATAAAAGGGGACTTTAACTTGGCAATACGGTAACTTAAGTAATGTAAAAACAACAAGCACATGGTCTAGTGGTGGAGGCTTAAAGGATTAAGTGAGCTCCCTGTGAGAGCAGTACCGGTTGGGTGACCAACCGGGAAGTCCTCACATGGGGGCGGGCCACATGCTCTGTTGTTATCAGGCAATGAAGATTTGAACTTCTATTAGCAGTGGCGCAAGTTCGAATCGGAGCCAACCCCGGTTTTCATCCGGCTGTTACTCCAGCAAGGAAACTTGTGTGGAGGCAGTACGGTTTCCGGGGGGACGCCGTTAAAGTCCTCACTGTCCCAGCGTGGGCCCGGTTAAGACAACATAGTCTGGCCAGTGGTGGATATGGCCTGCCTAGCAGGTGCGACTCTATCCAAAAAATTATGAAAGTCGCCGTTCAAAAAAAAAAAAAGTAATGTAAATAAATTTTAATACTTTGGTCCGCATAAAAATATGGTGCAATGTATTCTCCCCCGCGAGTTTAGAAACGAAATTATAAATTGAAAACGGGGCTATGAAAACTAACCTTAAACAAATGCAACTCCCGATTGATATTTATGGTAAACTAAAAATATAGATCCGATAACCTAACCGCGACCTAAATAATGCATATGTCTTAAGTTACGAAAATAAAGTTAGGCACGCAAGTTCATACTTTACCTTATCACTTGTACATGTTGTTGAAATATTTATCGTCAAAATATAGTTGCGTCAAATTGATCATTTATTTAAAAAATTACCACTTTAGAAAACGTAACTGATTTATCATAAGATCACATTTTAGTCGTCATCTTAGTGAGTATTTCAAAAGTCTCTAACGCGCCTATAAAGTATATATAATGTTCTATTATTTCCGTTCACGTCATTTTTGCCAAAATATACTCTAAAAGGTCTAAATTCCATTTTTTCTCATTTTAACAGCTTTTTTATTAGAGAAAATAAGCTGTCAACGTATATGTTGACGTAAAACTTTCTTTTGGCCTTTACTTTTGCGTCGTAGCTCGGTTTCTTATGTTTGACCTATCCCCGCGAAGGTATTTAAGTATACTCTAGGCTTTTCAAGGTCTCGGCTAGTCTAGACTTCATTTAATCTCAGTTTTCATCCCTTAAAATTCTGGACAGATTCATTAATTTTCTGAAAATATAGTTTTCGTCGTCCAAATTGAAAATAGCGTATCTTTTTCGTTATAAACCCGTTTTAACTCATTCAAGCGGCCACATTTTCGTTATTAAGTCTATTTTCTATATTTCTAGCCTAATATACCTTAAAGCTACTGATTTTTCCAGTTTTTACAAAATGGGACATATTGTTTATCAAGAATGTCAAAAACCATTTTTCTAAACCTTCTAGTTATTTTAATCACTTAACCACAACTTCAACTCTAGCCCTAGATCCTCTATCAACTTCTCAACACCATGATAATGATTTAACCATAAGCTTAACAATATTCTAAGGTCCATGAAATACTCATCAAGAATGTTTAAACACACAAGTTTATGAAGTTTATTACCACTCCCATAAGAAGAGTTTTACTAGTTAGTTTTTCTTGTAACCAAATTTGTCAAAAACCAAATCTTTGTTAAAGGATCATTGTAAAACTTTATCAACATGTACCAAGAGATAATTTAGTATACACTTAACTAGCATATGACATAAAGAAAACATGAAATTTAGTAAGATTACTTACAAAGAAAATTAGTGAAATGTGAGTTATGAAACACTAGATTAACTTCAAGATCTATGCTCCAAATCTTGCTAGAATGCTCTAAGTATACTAGATCTTAAACACAACAAGCTTTTCCTCTCCTTGGCTCCAAGAGTGGGTCGATTTTATGTATAGAACAAGTAGGATTATTTTTATTTTTGGCTATTAGAAATGAAAGTGAGGACTAGTTAGGACTTTTTATAGTAGAAATGGTTCAAAGGTTGAATAGTAAGTCAAGTTTAATCATGTTATCTAGGAGGGGGGGGGGGGGCGGTCATGGTGGTCAAAGGGGACAATTTGGAGGTCAAGCCTCCAAATTGAAAACATTAGCCCATGTTTTAGGGAATTAGGAGGCTCATTAATGAGCATGAGAAATTTTATCTAGTTAATCATTTAGGAACAAGGGGGAGGGGGGGTGGTGATATGTTGTGAATATACTCAAGCTAACCCTTTAGAAAAAAGGTCAACGTGCAAATCACAACGCAATTCGATGTAATAAACCGGATAAGTGATACCCGGGTCGTGTCCCAACGAGGCGTGAATGGAGGATATCGTTTGAGGTTTGGTATTAAAATGCTTGAAATACGGATTTTCACTTGGTTATAAGTCTAGGAAAACAAAAAAATTAAATTATAAAAAGGCGAATGGAAATCTAAAAACGAGCCTAAACGTCAAAATCTATAAAAATTAACCCTACGGATGCAAATTTAATTTTCCTAAGTTCTAATTAATAAAATAAAATTTTGAAAAAAAGATTTATATTTTTTGACTTTTATATATTTTTTATGAATTAAAAACTATTTTTAAAAGAAAAATTAATTAAAAATACTAAATGAAAATGGAAAAATCTGGAAAATTTCAGAAAACTCCTAAATGATATTCTAAACCTAGGAAAAATAAAATGGGGGTGCTAGCTTATCGGATTAAGCTGTAATAAGCAGAAAACAGCTTATAAGCTAAAAAGGACAAAGTAAGTTACATATTAAATTTTGCAAACATCTAATGAAAAAGTCCCAAGGGCAACTGAAAAGATGTGTTGTGTGTGAGCTGAGAGACTGGGGTTCGAACCCCAGTCTTGGCTTTTTGCAAAATTATTTTTTTTCTACTTTTTCTTTTTAAAACTAATTAAGCACATGTAATTAAGTAATTTTCATAACTACAATACTTATTAAAAACCACAAATAAGCTGGAAATTCAGCTATAGAACAAGATCAGTAGCTTAAAAATGAAAACAAGCAAAAAACTATGAAGCACAAGACTGATAAGCTAGTAATTAAGCTAAGTTATAACTGAAATAATATGAGTTAAGCAAATACTGATCTAAATGATCATTAAACCTCAGAATAATCCAAAGAACAAAGTAAGATAAGCACTAGAAATTCAATAAGCTACATAGGGTCTGCTGAGCATGCAGATGTGGATAGGGCAAAACAAGGCATTTTTAAGCTATTAAAAAGCTGCAATAAGCTAATTCTAAAAATTAATAAAAATGGGCAATAACTAGGTGAGCAAGACAACATTAACTGTGCCAAGTTTGAGCTTATAAGAACTTAAAGTGAAGAAATGAAAAATGAAAATCATAGGCTGAAAAGGGCAATAAATGAGAAAATGCAGGCTGCTATTGTTTGATGTGGGCTGTTTTGGCCATTTTAAAACCCAAACTTTGGGAAACCTAATCAACTACTGAATATGGCCTATATTGGATGCAAAAATACCAAAAACAAGTTCTCAATAAGCTTAAGGCTGCAATGAGCTTATCCTATCAGCAACTACCCTATAAGTGTGTGGAAAACTAGAAGGGGGGGGGGGTTGAATAGTTTTACCGATTAAAATTAATTCGCTTTGTTACTTTATATTAATTCAAAGGAAACAAGCTCAGACAAGTATTCACACAATATATATGAAACGTAAAGAGAGGAAAGATCAAACCACACAACACGGATGTTTATAGTGGTTCGGCTACAAGAACTCTCTTCCTTGCCCTACTCCACTCCTCGAGCCTCTAACTCGAGAGTTATCCTTCACTAAGAAACAAACTCTCTTTTAGGTGGAGAAAACCTTTACACGTTGCTTACTTCCTTTTCCGGTACTAAGCTAAACACCGAGTTCTACTTCAGGGCAGAACTAACCCAACGTCGCCTATACAATTACCGACACTAAGCTAAATGTCGAGTTCTTTCACAAGGGTACAACCACTCCCTACACTCTTTGTGTTTTGAGGACTAAAACACTAACCACACTCACTGAGATAAATGATACAAATAATGATGTGTGAATTACACAAAGATCACACAGTAACTATACTAAAGGTTTACACTTCTGTGTTGAACCTTGATGCTTAATCTTCTTTGCTACAAAAGATAGATCAAATGATATGAATGAATGATGTTAGTAATATGAATGAGTATGTACTTTAGCTATATGAGTGATGAGAAGGCCAAGTGATCAGCTTGCTATTTATAGGCAAGCTGATACACACTCGACGGATCCGGCGGATCCCTTAAAAGGGATCCGTCCTTTATGTCGAAGGGATCCGCGTGTATGCCAGAGGTAAGACAGCTAAGAGATTTTCCAAATCTCTCCAATCTCTCCATATCTTTGTGTTGTCATATCAAGATCATCCAATGTCAACTATCTTACTTGAAGATCTATCCAAGATATTACAAGATCTTACCAAGATTATATGTATGATGCATGCCATGATGTCATTGTATCATTTAAGAAATAAAGTTTCCTTTTAAGGAAATAATCATGTATATGTATGAAATGTATTTCCAAGTAAACTTGTGAAATGTAAAATGTGTTCTTAAAGATACTTTAGCTAGTATTTATAATTTGCTTAAAGATATACTTTGTAATTGTCATTAACAAAACTAAGCAAAGATCGTAAAATATAAATAACGTTTTTGGGACGATATTTGTATTAACAATCTCCCCCTTTTTGTTGATGACAAAACATAAAGTATATTTTTGAGCAAGATAATAAGTATAGCATGAGTTCTTTAAAATATAGATTAAGTTTGTTTTATTTGAGTTTAAAAACTTTTTATGCAAAAAGTATATGTACTATGATGATTCACAGTTATGAAAACTTAATCCTTTCTCCCCTTTTTTGTCGAAACAAAAAGAAGAGTTGCGTAGCGGAATCCGATTTTGAGAACTTTAAGAGCTCCCCCTTGTTTGATACTCCCCCTAAATGGAGTAACAAGATAATGATGCATGATCCTACAAAACAAATGGTTAGAAGATGATATGCTCCCCCTCGATGTATACTCCCCATTATTCGAGTACCAACGTATACTTTTGAAGGGTATGATATGCTGCAAATAAAGTGTTAGTGATGAATAACTTCAATGAAGAAGTAGAAGTGTTCTTCCAAACAAGCCTTTTTAATATGTTTTGACTTTAAAAAGTCAAAGTAAGTGTCCGATGATTATTTGTACCTAAAGCAATCATGATATAGAGTACAACAAGCTATATAAAGATGTTAGTTATCAAAGATAATGATAATATGCAATATGTTGATCACTCATAAGCATAAAACATCACATTCATAGATATTGAAAATTTTGTGACAAAAGTCACAATGATGAAATTATGTTACAAGTAAAATAAAAAGACATCCTAGAAATAACTAAAAAGTCCTAAACCAATAACAACTAAACTAGAAAGCTCCTATTGAGGAGGATGAGAGATGGCATTGAGACGCTCGAGAACATGGTTTAAGATGAACCTCATCTCGTTTTGAAGCTCATGGACCAAAATGTTGGTCCTTTGGGCCAAGTGAGATGTTCTCTCACAATGTGCGCAATCGTGACTTGAAAAACCGAGAGGAAGACTAGGCTCCAAGTTTTGTGGTGGTGGTGGTGGTGGTTGGTTGTTGTTGTTGTTGGATGGTTGTTATTGTTGTTCATTGGTTGTTGGTGGTGTTTGAAGGGAGTTCATGAGGATTTTTTGGATGTCCATGGCTTCATTTAGTCGGTGATCAACTATACCCGAGAGAGTGTAGAGACGGTTGAGCTCTTCACTAATCTCTTGTTGGGTTTGAGGCATGTTCATCCACATTGCTTCGTCAATGGCAACTAGAGTGGATGTGGGTGATAGAGGTTGTGGTTGAGGTTGGGAAGATTGTGCATCCTGGTATAGAGGGCCATGGATATCCGGGTAGACCGGGTGAAAAAGCATGGGTTGTTGACCTTCAAAGGTCATAGGTGAAAGATTGGGTAATTTTGGTGAAAGTTCTTCTAAGTCATCAAGATGTGGTGATGTAGGAGGAGTCCTAAATAATTCCAAGGGTTGGAGTTTGGGTGATTTTGGTGGTGATGGTGATCTAACAGGTTGGTTTGGAGCCGGTGGTGGAGTAGTGGCTATTGGAGTAATGGTTGGTGGTGGTGTTTGTATAACAACATGGGATGGTGTTGGAGTGGAAAGTGTAAGGAAATTTTCACTAGCAATGGGTGATGATATATTGAGAGGAGAATTTTCCTCAGATGAGGAGTTAGCTAAATTGATAAAACAACAAGGTTTAACACTAATGCGGGCTGTTCTTCTTGAAGGTCTGGATGTGGAAGAGTTGTTTGACTTAGTCATGTTGAAGTATGATAGCTAAGATGTACAGTAGGGGAAATGGTTGTTGTGTGAAGTGATGATCCTAAAGTACTAATTTATAGGCAGAAGGTATATGAGTCTGTGTGTTTGGATTTGATGTGAATCCAATAGAGAATGTTGGTTCTAAATGATTTGGAACAAAAATTTGTGCAAATCACATCACATAAGTCAATCCATAGAACTTATGTTGAGTAAGAAGAAGAAGATATGCAGTAAATGCTAAGGGGTAGTGGAGAATCCTGTGATGTGATGTACCCACAGATTTGAAGGATCCCTAAAAAGGGTTCCTTACTTGTAACAGAAAGGTAACTTACTCCTAGGATTTAAAAATTCAAATTTTGGTGGGAAATTTTGTTCTTAGGTTTCTAAAGATTTCCTAATCATTCTAAGTGTTATTAGTGATCAGTGAACCTAATCTATAGAACACTAGAGACTGAAATCAAAGAATCGGGATGAGTCGAAAAGATTTAAGAATTTGACTGTTATACCTGCGGATCCAAACGACAAGGCGTGCGGATCCTTAATTAGGGATCCGCCTGATCCGCAGGTTGTCAAGTCACGGAGCCAACGCTAACACTTGGCGGATCCAAAGTTAGGGATCCGCCGAATCCGTCTGGCAAAAATGCTAAAACATCACAGAGAGAATGTCATATTTCGCGTTTTTCGACGAAAATCCAAAAATTTTCTTGGAGCATATCTATTGATGAGTGTCTAAATACTCATCATTTCTGTCACATTTAGACTACAAAAACATTTAAAAACATGCAAATATGCTTCAAAATACAGAAAATATCATTTGATTGTGTTTTTTATGTGTTGCAAGTGCAAAATGATTAAAAACAATTGAAAACGAACATATTTTGCATAATTGTCAGTTTCAATCCCTGAACTTTCAGAAATTGGCAAAAATAGTCCCTGGTGTGAAAAATATCATTCAAGGTCCCTAAACTATTTGACTTTTACAATAATGGTCCTTGGATGAAAGTTTTAAAGAAATTACAATTCAGGTCCTTCAACTTTTAAAAATGACATAAAAGGTCCCTGAAGTTTCAAAAGTTGTCAAAACAAGTCCCCGGTTTTCAAAATTAGAAAATTATCTAAATTGGTCCTTGTACTATTGACACTTGACAGTTTCAGTCCCTGGAGTTAATTTACAGATTTGGCAGATATGGTCCTTGTATTTTCAGAAAATTACTAAAGTGGTCCTTGTGTTAAATACTACAAACAAACCAAACAAAACACAAACCCAACCACAAGGCCCAATCCTACAACCCGGCCCATTTTTGTTTTTAACTAAACCCAGACCAAAACCAGGTTTGACCTGGTCAAACCCGTCACCCTCCCACACCATACCGCCAAAACCACCACCAAAACTACCACCACTGTACACCACCTTTCCACCTCAACCCCCCAGCTGGCTACCAACTTCCCTCCACCTCCACAAACAACAAAATCCTTTAATTGCTCCCTAACCTGCTCAATCCACTTGTTAGACCTTTTGGCGCCAAATTGCAAGTGGACGATTCAGATTGTCTCAATTTAATCCAATGGTGGGGAAATAATGGGAAGTCGACAAGGAAGCTTTTGGATGATTATTTAAGAAGAATGAAGACCAGAAGATAGGGTTGTCACGCTTTTAGACCAATTTCGTAGTGTAGCATTAAGCTTTAGCTTAATTAGTTTTAATAATGCCTTAAATTCTGCTTTGTATTCAAGTTTAAACTCATTTCAATGTACTGTAACATTTAAATTCTCAGTTGTATCTTTAATTCAGTTGTTCCCAAGTTGAAAGTTTTTATGATCAATTCGAATTTAATTTCCAGGTTGTTAAAAAGTGGTTCCAAGCTCACCTTACTGTCACTTTAAGCTCATATGAGCTTATCACAACTTTTGTCAAAGTTCATTTTCATTAATTCAGTTCTAATTTTCATAGTCAAGAAAAAGTCAAACTTGGTCAACAGAAAGTCAACCATAGGCATTTGCTTATTGAGAGCTTATTCCTGGTCATACTTTGTTTTTCTGGGTTGCATTAAGTCATTTAAACATTAATCAATCAGTTCTCCAAGTTCTTT
Organism: Artemisia tridentata subsp. tridentata; assembly: GCA_021014915.2. Lineage (NCBI taxonomy): Eukaryota > Viridiplantae > Streptophyta > Magnoliopsida > Asterales > Asteraceae > Artemisia > Artemisia tridentata. The sequence goes on from CP139503.1 coordinate 373,069,628, forward strand.
CAGTTGCATTCATTTTTAATTAAAAATCAGTCAAGTTAAAGGAGTGTTTGGTTCTGGGTCAAATTGGATCATTTGGGGTGTTCACTGTTGCATTACCATTTGATCAAGTTCAATTGAGCTTATTTTAAATTGTTTAAGCTGTTTCAAGTTCCATTTTGTTGTTTTGAGATCTTTCACAGGTTTGAAGTTGATTGGGTGCAAGGAAAGGCAGTTAAGCTGCCAAATAAGCTCTCCATAAGCTTTGAGTTTCTTTTGGACTACTTTTGTCATTCCCAGGTTCCAACTTTTCACTTTCCATCTCATATTTAGAATACCTAAGCCTTAGTTTAAAGTTTCACCCTTTAACAGTTAAACTAGACCATAGCAGTCCTATTAGCTGCTGATTCAAGGTGCTTCCTAGATTATCAAATTAAGCTCATGGTCTAATTTTTGTTGTTTTTAAAAGCTTGTAGTACAGTCTTGAAGTATAGCATCTGGTATCTCTAGTTACAGCTTATTATGTAGCTTATTTGTGCCATTAAGTAGCACTCATTCACTCAGTTTATTCTGAGTACTCAGCAGAACCACCCAACTTCACAAGCTCTTTGAGAGCTTAATTGTGGGTCCCACCTTGTGCATCTGAGCTTTTTGGGAAGCTCAGTGGCCAAGCTTGTTAGATCCTAGCTCCATTTTCATTTTGAAGCTTATTGTATAAGCTATAAGTGGCCTGCAAGTTGGTCCTTCCATCTGTTTGGTTATTCAGTGGTTGGACTTGCTTATTCAAGCTTATTGGCTTATTCAGTAAGCTTGGCTTGTTGTTTTTGCTTATTCCTAGTTTCATTCACTTGTTTCCATCTTATTTTGTCTCTTGTTTTCAGTTTGCAGCTTATCTATAGCTTTTCCAGTTTCATAAGTCCATTTTGAGCTTATTAGCCTAACTGTTGGGTTTTTAAGCTTGTGTTCAGCTTATTTTCATGTTCTAAAAATATTGTCTTTATAAAAGTTTGTTGTTTTTAGTGTTTAAGTGTATTTGTAACAGAAAAACTAAAAAAATAAAATAGTTTGTCAAATCTGTCACTTGTGGGATTCGAACCTGTGACCTCTTGGTCAAACAGGTCAAAACCACAACAAGGGCGTGCACCATCTGCCCTTTAGTATACTTAGTGTTTTAATTTTCTTTTGTTTTCTTTATAGTATTCAGTTTCCAAATAAGCCTAATTAAGCTTATCTGTTTATTTTCTGCTTATTTGTTAAGCTTAGTACCACTTTTATATTTTTCCTAGCTTTATAACACTACTTAGTATTTATATAAAAAGTTTTGTAATTTTTACTGTTCATCTTCTATTTATTATAATTTTAATTATTTTAAATAGTTTTTAATTAATAATAAATAATATAAAAGTTAAAAAAATAATTTTAATTTTCCAATAATTTTCTTTTATTATTAGGATTGTAAAAATATAATTTTCATATTCGTAGGCTTTTTATTTCTTAAAACTCGCGTTTTAATTAGTTCCCGACTCGCGTTTTTAGCGTATATTAGATTAAAAGAAATAGAAAAATAGTGATAGCTTCTATTTAATAGAATATTATCTATTTAACTTTTTAAATAAGTAATTTTCATATTTCTAGCTTTATTTCACGTTTCCCTAGTATAATCAAATCAAAACCTTTTCCCGTTCAATTATCACCCGATCACAAATTCGTTTTACTTCAGATTTCACACCTCGCTGGGACTTAACGACCCGGGAATATTCTGTACTCCTTGGTAAATTGTATCGTGTCTTCAATTAGTTTGACTTTATTTGACCACATCCGTGGTTGATTTAAGTAGACCGTTAAGAGCCGATCAAAATTTTGGCGCCGCTGCCGGGGAGGTGTGCTGCGTTGAACGAATTTGAAGCATCAGTGATTGTTGAATATACACCCATTGTATATTTACCATCCTTGTCCATATTTCCTTATTTTCATACAAAAAACCAAAATTATCGTGAAGTTAATTCGTTTGACTAAACGATTGCCAAAAACATTTTTATTCAAGTTTTCAACGAACACAAAAAAACCCAAAAATATTCATCTTTACCCTCTCATCCTTTTTGATTCTTTATCCCTTTACCCTCTATTCATTTGATTCTAAACTTCTTATACCTTTCTTCTATGGCGTCTCTCGGGTACAAATGTTTTGATTGTAAAAGCCCGTTGATTGATAGCCATCGTTGTTCTAAGTGTGCGTGTGAGCGGTGTGGAAAGCATGCACCAAAGGATCGTGGATCTTGTTATTGGTGTGAATTATCCACTAAAGAGTCTCTCAAGGATTCTCAAAGTCCTTCCTACCAACCTCCACAGCCCGAGATACGTGCTATTAATGACAAACCATCAAGAATCGATCCTAACCTTTCAGGGTTTACGGTTAAAAGTTTGTCAAGCAAACGTACAGAACTTAGAACAGTGACTAAAAAGAACGACTTGCCTAATCTTCACGTTTATCAAAAACCAGAAACCATAACGGAAGTGGTGGAAATTCCTAGCTCTCAGAGCACTCCACTTGTCCCACCTCCGGATTTTATTCCTTGTGTTGGTTGTGGTGAGCGGCTTTTTGGTCTACCATGTCGTTGGTGTACATGTGAACAATGTGGTAATGATAGTCGAGACGGAAGTTGTTTGTTTTGTGGTTCGAGGAATTCATTTTCTTATGATCCTGATCCGAACTCATTCAATGACTTTTCAAATTTCTCCAATTACCCATCACATTCATACGAGCAAGTATCATATTGTCCAAATCTCAATGATGCATCGTATCAAAATACACCGAACTTTTCCTGTGAGTATTGTGGAGGTCCACATTTTAGCTCTGATTGTCAAACAGGGAATCCATTTCCTTGTAACAATTACGACGATCCATATCACGACCAACCTCCACAGTGCCAAATAACTCAAATTCCTCAGCAAACCCAGCAAGACACTTATCTAGAGCTTCTAGAGTTAGTGAAAAGAGCTGAGGAGTTTAATAAAAAAACATTTCAAAATGCTCCCAGTTTTTCTTGTGTATATTGTAGGGGTCCTCATGATGATTATCAATGTCAACCTTCCGGTTTTGACAAATCCCCACCCCCGCAATTTTCATTAATTCTAAATTCACATGAGAAATCCATGGCGGAATTATTGACTAAAGAGCAGGCTGCTAAAATAGATTCCCATGATGCCTTTGAAAAAGCTGTTAGGGAATCAATTGCAAAAGAAAAAGCAGCCAGATCGAGCTCTCAATTTCGTTTCATTCCTGATGACAGTGATGATGAAGATATCTTTGATGATGATTCATCAAGTTCATCAGTTGAAACTCAGTCTGTTGTTATCACACCCGAGGTTCACACTCACTCTCTAAGTATGGGGGATGAGCTTCTTGACACAATTCCTGCAAAGGAATCAGACGTATTCATAAAGTCTAGTGTCGAGAACCTTGTCCCAATCCCAAGAGAGTCACAGGGAATTCTCGAGCATTTGTGTGATATCCCTCCTCCTCTTATCTTCCCAAAAGATCATGTTGAGATGTTCTCCGATTCTAATGATGACGATTCGTTATCTTGTGGAGACATCATCTATGTGGAAGAATTTCCTTCTGAGCCAGTCAGCTTAGAAGAAGAGAATAATGAAGAAATTGACACTGAAATCAAAGATGAAGCTCTTCGAGCAACATTATTGAATGTCAGTCTTCTCGTTTCTAAAATCGAGGCTTTCAAGGAAAAATCCATTTCATCTCCTATCCCCATAAAGGATAGTGACATATTTTCCGATGATTCTATTCCGGAAATGGAAGCCTTCTGTTTTGATCAATTGGGAGAGAAAATTAGTGGCAATACCACTTCTCATTCTCATAATTCTCTCCCCGATTATGAATCATTTACATTTGAGGAGTTCGCTGATGAACTCACTCACATCAAATCTGAATATGATTCATTCACCTTTGAGGAGTTCTCCTGTGAACTCACTCATATCATATCTCCGCCGGAGTATGATAACTTTTATTTTGATCTTGACAAAGAAAATCTCTGTGTTCCGGAGGGAGATGTTCTCAACACTGAGAATTTGATTGTTATCAAAATCCCATCCCTCCCACCCAGCATATGTCTTGATCATCTGAGCTTAAATGATGAGATTCATGATACTGAAAGCATGAATTCTCCTTCTTATGATAATGAGTTAGTCATGATTTTTATCATGACTTTCTTTCTTTTCTTCACCTACACGGTGACTTCTCCTGTTCTTCACTCCTTCGGGAATGAAGACACTATCTTTGATCCCGGCATTTTCATTTATCATTTGTGAGCCGGATCTGTGTATATCTCATCGGAGTGGAACTTTCAAATACTTCAGTGTTTATCCAAACATCTTGAACGAAAGTCCGATGGAGATTTTTTGTTCCACATGCTTCCCCAAGAACAAATGAATGCGGGGTCGAGTCAAGCTAAGTGACTCGGTGAACAAAAATTAGCTCACCACATGGGTTTTCACCCGTGTCTCTGTTTTCTTTCTTTCTTTTTTCTACTACCTAGTGTGGGGGAGATGGTCTCTTCCACTTACTTCCCCGTAGACTTTTAAATTGCTTTTTCTCCCGGGCTGTTCAGGAACACTTTGTTACAGTTGGCCGTTCACAAGCGGTTAGCTTGCGTGATAAACCTGACTGTTCGGTAGGAATCAACTTAATTCGGGGTCGAGTCAAGCTAGTGACTCGGTGATAAAAAACATTAGCCCGCACCATATGGGTTTTCACCCATATATTCTGACTTCTTTCTATTTTCTACCATCTAAGTATGGGGGAGATGCCCCACAGGTTGTATATATGTATATAAGTTCTCAAGTACCAAAAAAAAAAAAAAAAAAAAAAAAAAAAGAGGGAATTTGCATGCCTTAACGGCTTAAATGCAAATTAAATAAAAATAAAATAAATATGTATATAAAAATAATGGCTATTAGTATTTCCCTTTCACGTTCTAAGTGTTGGTTTAACAGCCGGTACATTGAATATTGAGGGCAATATTCAGTTCTAAGTGTGGGGGGGAATTCTGGCGAATTTGTTCACATATGTACCTTTTAGTGCCCCAGTACCCCCATTTTGGCCAAAATTTTAAATTTTTTTTCTCACTTAGAACGCAATAAATGGTTATCAGTCCACCATGTCTAACCCACATAAGGACTGGCTAATCCTGAGCAAACGGCTGCAGGTAAAGATATATCAAATCCGTTTATGGCTTGCAATTTGCCCAAAATTGTATGGTATTCAACTCACCATATCCTTATAAGTGAAGAGTTGGCTAGCCCGCAAGGTTATGGCTTGTGGTAAAGGCAAGTGGAAAAACCATAATTGGTAATCAGCTCACCAAAGATAATATTAATAATTTATCTAAGAGTTGGCTAGTCCAGAAGCAAACGGCTTCTGGTAAAGACAAATCAAAACCGTTTACAGCTGGTGATTTGCTCAAAATCACATGGTTATCAGTGTACCATAGTTCTTACTTGAGCTGAAACATTTGGCTACTCCAGAGGTGATGGCTTCTGGTAAAGAGATACATCCATCAATTTTTGAAAAAAAGATTGCTAGGGACTAGCAATAGTTTAGTGTGGGGGATTGATGAGTGTCTAAATACTCATCATTTCTGTCACATTTAGACTACAAAAACATTTAAAAACATGCAAATATGCTTCAAAATACAGAAAATATCATTTGATTGTGTTTTTTATGTGTTGCAAGTGCAAAATGATTAAAAACAATTGAAAACGAACATATTTTGCATAATTGTCAGTTTCAATCCCTGAACTTTCAGAAATTGGCAAAAATAGTCCCTGGTGTGAAAAATATCATTCAAGGTCCCTAAACTATTTGACTTTTACAATAATGGTCCTTGGATGAAAGTTTTAAAGAAATTACAATTCAGGTCCTTCAACTTTTAAAAATGACATAAAAGGTCCCTGAAGTTTCAAAAGTTGTCAAACAAGTCCCCGGTTTTCAAAATTAGAAAATTATCTAAATTGGTCCTTGTACTATTGACACTTGACAGTTTCAGTCCCTGGAGTTAATTTACAGATTTGGCAGATATGGTCCTTGTATTTTCAGAAAATTACTAAAGTGGTCCTTGTGTTAAATACTACAAACAAACCAAACAAAACACAAACCCAACCACAAGGCCCAATCCTACAACCCGGCCCATTTTTGTTTTTAACTAAACCCAGACCAAAACCAGGTTTGACCTGGTCAAACCCGTCACCCTCCCACACCATACCGCCAAAACCACCACCAAAACTACCACCACTGTACACCACCTTTCCACCTCAACCCCCCAGCTGGCTACCAACTTCCCTCCACCTCCACAAACAACAAAATCCTTTAATTGCTCCCTAACCTGCTCAATCCACTTGTTAGACCTTTTGGCGCCAAATTGCAAGTGGACGATTCAGATTGTCTCAATTTAATCCAATGGTGGGGAAATAATGGGAAGTCGACAAGGAAGCTTTTGGATGATTATTTAAGAAGAATGAAGACCAGAAGATAGGGTTGTCACGCTTTTAGACCAATTTCGTAGTGTAGCATTAAGCTTTAGCTTAATTAGTTTTAATAATGCCTTAAATTCTGCTTTGTATTCAAGTTTAAACTCATTTCAATGTACTGTAACATTTAAATTCTCAGTTGTATCTTTAATTCAGTTGTTCCCAAGTTGAAAGTTTTTATGATCAATTCGAATTTAATTTCCAGGTTGTTAAAAAGTGGTTCCAAGCTCACCTTACTGTCACTTTAAGCTCATATGAGCTTATCACAACTTTTGTCAAAGTTCATTTTCATTAATTCAGTTCTAATTTTCATAGTCAAGAAAAAGTCAAACTTGGTCAACAGAAAGTCAACCATAGGCATTTGCTTATTGAGAGCTTATTCCTGGTCATACTTTGTTTTTCTGGGTTGCATTAAGTCATTTAAACATTAATCAATCAGTTCTCCAAGTTCTTTCAGTTGCATTCATTTTTAATTAAAAATCAGTCAAGTTAAAGGAGTGTTTGGTTCTGGGTCAAATTGGATCATTTGGGGTGTTCACTGTTGCATTACCATTTGATCAAGTTCAATTGAGCTTATTTTAACTTGTTTAAGCTGTTTCAAGTTCCATTTTGTTGTTTTGAGATCTTTCACAGGTTTGAAGTTGATTGGGTGCAAGGAAAGGCAGTTAAGCTGCCAAATAAGCTCTCCATAAGCTTTGAGTTTCTTTTGGACTACTTTTGTCATTCCCAGGTTCCAACTTTTCACTTTCCATCTCATATTTAGAATACCTAAGCCTTAGTTTAAAGTTTCACCCTTTAACAGTTAAACTAGACCATAGCAGTCCTATTAGCTGCTGATTCAAGGTGCTTCCTAGATTATCAAATTAAGCTCATGGTCTAATTTTTGTTGTTTTTAAAAGCTTGTAGTACAGTCTTGAAGTATAGCATCTGGTATCTCTAGTTACAGCTTATTATGTAGCTTATTTGTGCCATTAAGTAGCACTCATTCACTCAGTTTATTCTGAGTACTCAGCAGAACCACCCAACTTCACAAGCTCTTTGAGAGCTTAATTGTGGGTCCCACCTTGTGCATCTGAGCTTTTTGGGAAGCTCAGTGGCCAAGCTTGTTAGATCCTAGCTCCATTTTCATTTTGAAGCTTATTGTATAAGCTATAAGTGGCCTGCAAGTTGGTCCTTCCATCTGTTTGGTTATTCAGTGGTTGGACTTGCTTATTCAAGCTTATTGGCTTATTCAGTAAGCTTGGCTTGTTGTTTTTGCTTATTCCTAGTTTCATTCACTTGTTTCCATCTTATTTTGTCTCTTGTTTTCAGTTTGCAGCTTATCTATAGCTTTTCCAGTTTCATAAGTCCATTTTGAGCTTATTAGCCTAACTGTTGGGTTTTTAAGCTTGTGTTCAGCTTATTTTCATGTTCTAAAAATATTGTCTTTATAAAAGTTTGTTGTTTTTAGTGTTTAAGTGTATTTGTAACAGAAAAACTAAAAAAATAAAATAGTTTGTCAAATCTGTCACTTGTGGGATTCGAACCTGTGACCTCTTGGTCAAACAGGTCAAAACCACAACAAGGGCGTGCACCATCTGCCCTTTAGTATACTTAGTGTTTTAATTTTCTTTTGTTTTCTTTATAGTATTCAGTTTCCAAATAAGCCTAATTAAGCTTATCTGTTTATTTTCTGCTTATTTGTTAAGCTTAGTACCACTTTTATATTTTTCCTAGCTTTATAACACTACTTAGTATTTATATAAAAAGTTTTGTAATTTTTACTGTTCATCTTCTATTTATTATAATTTTAATTATTTTAAATAGTTTTTAATTAATAATAAATAATATAAAAGTTAAAAAAATAATTTTAATTTTCCAATAATTTTCTTTTATTATTAGGATTGTAAAAGTATAATTTTCATATTCGTAGGCTTTTTATTTCTTAAAACTCGCGTTTTAATTAGTTCCCGACTCGCGTTTTTAGCGTATATTAGATTAAAAGAAATAGAAAAATAGTGATAGCTTCTATTTAATAGAATATTATCTATTTAACTTTTTAAATAAGTAATTTTCATATTTCTAGCTTTATTTCACGTTTCCCTAGTATAATCAAATCAAAACCTTTTCCCGTTCAATTATCACCCGATCACAAATTCGTTTTACTTCAGATTTCACACCTCGCTGGGACTTAACGACCCGGGAATTTTCTGTACTCCTTGGTAAATTGTATCGTGTCTTCAATTAGTTTGACTTTATTTGACCACATCCGTGGTTGATTTAAGTAGACCGTTAAGAGCCGATCTTGGAGCATATCTATCATCTAATATGTAATGCAAAACAACTAAATATGATGATACCAACACATATTTAATCATAGAATAATCCGATCATATGAATTTACCTTAATAGAAGTTAAGCCAAACATAGGCTTACTTTTGGAAAATTGATAACACTAAGTGTTATCGACCTGCAAGGATTGATTAGTTCACATACAATTCAAGTAGTATCATAACAAGTTAATAACGTAACCATTCAGCATATTATTGTCTAGAAACGTTCAGTTCCAAACACTCCTATCAACTCAATTTCTTCTTCAACTTCTTCATTCCCTTGTGAAGCTTCATGATCCATCGACCTAAATTCTTCACCATTCCCTTCATTTGACGATGCTCAGGTGATTCATTCTGAATTGGTGGAAGTTGTCTCAAGTACTCGGGTGGAGGAAGTCTTGAATTTGGTAAGCCGTCATCGTCACTCATTGATGATGAAGATGATGAGGTTGGAACACGAGGGCGTTTGCCTTTATCAAGCGCTACCCTATGGTCGCTTAAGGGAGCAAAGGTGCGTTGGATCTCATCATAATCCGGAACAAAGCCTAAGGCATTTCTAGGAATGGGTGCAAATGCACGATAAAGACGGGTTAAAAGCATTCCATAGGGTAATGCCATTTTCCCTTGAACCGGAATATCGGCCATTCTCTTGGCGATATAGTAAGAAAGATTGAAGGGCTGACGAGTTGACACATTGTACATCATGTGGCAAAGACAAGCATTGATGTGATCACGGTTTCCTACCGTACACATGACATTTGCCCTTAAAACTTCTTCCAATTTCCTAAACTCGGGCTTAATCTCATTTTGCTCCATAGCAAACGGATCTCTAGCTACTTCTTTACCTCGATACATCCTAGTGGGGTTGTTTCTAGGAATGAAGAGATGCTCACGAATGACTTCTTTTGAAGCTAAAGGAGTGGCATATGGTGCCGTTCGTTCAAGATTTGACTCAAGAATAGTTAATGACCATTTATCGGTATAGACACTTGTTCCATAACTTGGAACTCCTAGGACCTCACCGAATTGATTTAAGGGGATGTTGTATGTGTTTCCATTGACACTGAAGCGAATATTAATGTAACCATGATCATTTGGCTCTAGAATGACGCTAGCATAGAATTCTAAAATGAATCGTGGAATGATTGGTTCGTCGATATCTAGAAGGGAATCAAAATGAATGGCCGCTAGTTGTTCCCTAAGATTTGTTCCTTCATAGAATGAGGACTCTACAAACCTACCCTCATGTACGTAGTGTTTTTCTAAGGCTTTGAAAGTTTCAACCTGTTGGTCACTAAGTCCTTTGGTTTTATGGTGTTTAGGTAGGTAGTTGACGGTGTGTTTGTGATCATAGTTGGTGACGGGAGGCATGATTATCCTATACATGAAAAATATATATATAGTTTAGTTGAAATTATCAAAAGAAATATATATGTCTAGTGTGTGCCTACATGGGGACAATGTGGAGGTGCGATTATCTCGACTCATTTTGATGCATGAAAATTATGTTTATGCAAGTTTTATAATAAAACAAGAGATAACCCAAACACTCCTATTTCAATGTAGCTACATTTGAATGTACCCGAAAATACATATTAGTTATGTATTCCCTTTAGCATTCAAGAGACATGATGCAAGTGATGTTTAAAACCTAACGTTTTTGTATTTGTATGAACAATGTCCAAAAACCGTTTTTCCTAGTCGTGAGAATATTTTAGCAAAAATTTCTCATGGGGTTTTTGATGAATGATGACAATGTACTATCAGATGCAATTCCTAACTATGAAAAACATGATTTGTTATGCAATTTAGAAAGTATGCTTCATGATTTTTCAAGAATTATGCATAACCCCAAGGTTTGGTTTTGTGCATGAAATAGAAATCCTAGACGCAGATCAGGAGTATAAATATGATAAGGATACTTACAGTGATGTTTGGAGCAGAATTTGGTTGAGAACAATGGCTTAATTTGTGAATTTTGTGAAGTATGAGACGAATTCAGTAGGTGATAAGTTTTAGGAGAGTGATGAATAGTACCTGGTGTTGTATATTTTATAATATATCAACCTGTGCATGTGACGGATCCTGCGGATCCCTAACAAAGGATCCACCTTTGTTATCGTTTGGATCCGCGGGATCAAAACATAGTTTTTGGTTCAGTGTCGAGTTAGGTTAAACTAAGGTTTATGCTATTGTCTATTCTAATCACTAAGTTCCATTAATCCTAATCCAAGTCTGAGGTAGTTGAAGGGTTCTCTTTTTAGAGGTTTTGTGAGAATGTCGGCAATGTTGTCCTCTGAGGAAACTTTCTCAATTGAGATATTTCCCTTCTGAACATTGTCGCGTAGGAAATGATGACGTATTTCAATGTGTTTGGTTCTAGCCTGTTGGACCGTATTTTTGCTGAGGTCGATAGCTCCTTTGTTGTCGCAAAGAATGGGGATGTCGTTGAGTTTGATTCCATAGTCTACTAGAGCTTGTTTCATCCACAGTGCTTGTTGACACGCCTTTCCTGCAGACACATACTCTGCCTCTGTTGTTGAGATTGCGAGGGCTGTTTGTTTCTTAGCGAACCATGAGGTGAGACAATATCCTACAAAAGTACAAATACCACTAGTACTTTTCCTATCAACATAGTCACCGGCATGGTCTGAGTCGGCATACACTATGGTTTCTACACCCGTTCCTTTGGGATACCATAATCCTACATGTGTAGTGCCTTTGATGTACCTAAATATCCGTTTAACGGCTTCAAGATGAGATATTTTGGGATCTTCTTGAAAACGTGCACATAGACAAACACTAAACATAATGTCCGGCCTACTAGCCGTAAGATAGAGTAAACTACCAATCATTCCCCTATATTTAGTGTTATCTACGGATTCATTTTCTTCATCCTTTGTGAGTTTGGTTTCGGAGGACATAGGTGTTTTAGTTGGTTTTGAGTCTTCAAGACCAAACTTCTTAAGCATATCTTTGATATACTTTGATTGGTTGAAGAATATCCCATCTTTTAATTGTTTTATTTGGAGACCTAAGAAAAAGTTAAGTTCCCCCATCATACTCATTTCAAACTCATCATGCATGATTTTTGAGAAATCATCACATAACTCTTGACAAGTTGAACCAAATATAATGTCATCCACATATATCTGGACGATGATAATATGTGATCCCTTTTTCTTGGTGAAGAGAGTGTTATCTACTAGGCCCATGGAATACTTAGGGTCAACTAAGAAGGTCTTAAGTCGATCATACCAAGCTTTTGGTGCTTGCTTAAGTCCGTATAAAGCTTTCTTTAATTTGTAAACATGATTTGGTTTTTCAAAATCGGCAAAGCCGGGAGGTTGTGCTACATATACTTCTTCATTTATAAAGCCATTTAAAAATGCACTTTTGACATCCATTTGAAATAATTTAAAATCATGTGCACATGCATAGGCAAGTAGTATTCTAATAGACTCAAGTCTAGCTACGGGTGCAAATGTTTCATCATAATCTATTCCTTCTTGTTGATTGTAGCCTTGTGCTACTAGTCTAGCTTTGTTTCTAGATACTATGCCATTTTCATCCATTTTATTTCTAAAAACCCATTTGGTACCAATTATGGTTTGATTTTTAGGTTGAGGAACTAATGTCCAAACGTCATTCCTAATAAATTGATTTAATTCTTCTTGCATCGCAATGACCCAAGATTCATCTTTTATTGCTTCATTTATATTTTTAGGTTCTATTGTTGAAACAAAACAAAAGAAGTTACTTTCATTTTGAGCTTTAGATCTTAATGTTCTTTCATTGAGTTTTCCTATGACGTTTTCTAATGGATGACTTTTGTCTTCTTTGATGTTGACTAAATCTCTTTTTATTGGTTCATCTTCTTTATCATTTTCAACATTATCCTGATTATCAACCATTTGGTTTTCAACTAAGTCATCATCTACCAAAGGTGATGTCTTAGAGGGAGGTGGACATTCATCGAATGTTACGTTCAATGATTCCTCGACTATTGAGGTTTCCTTGTTCAAAACTATGTATGCTTTACTAGTTTGTGAATATCCTAGAAATACACCTTCATACGACTTTGGGTCGAATTTGGTGAGATAATCCTTAGTTTTTAAAATGAAGCACTTGCTACCAAACATTCTAAAATATCCTAAAGTAGGCTTTTTGCCTCGATAAATTTCATAAGGAGTTTTATTTAAAAATTGTCTAATTAAAACTCTATTTAGGATATATGTGGAAGTATCTACTGCGTGGCACCAAAACTTTTGAGGTATGTTTTGTTCATGTAACATAGTTCTACTCATTTCTTGAATTGTCCTATTTTTCCGTTCTACTACACCATTAGATTGTGGAGTTCGAGGAGCCGAGAAATTATGAGTTATTCCATTTTTATCACAGAATGTTCCGAATTGGATTTCATTGTCAAATTCTCGACCATGGTCAGTTCTAATAGATACTATTTTACATCCTAGTTGATTTTGAATTTTCTTGCTTAGAATTTCAAATTTATCAAAGGCCTCATTTTTGGTTTTCAAAAATTTAGTCCACGTATACCTAGAATAATCATCTACTATAACTAATGTGTAAAAATTACCTCTATAACTTTGTATAGCTGACGGGCCAAACAAATCCATATGTAACAATTCTAGACATCTAGATGTAGATACCATATTTTTAGCCTTATGGCTATTATGTACTTGTTTCCCAATTTTGCAAGCATCACAAAAGTGTTGGTCATATCTTAACTTAGGTAGATTCCTAACGAGTTCTTTGGATGATAAGGATTGAATTAACCTCATATTGGCGTGACCTAAACGTCGATGCCATAAGGTTGAGTTTTCGTCCAGAGAGGTAAGACAAAGCTTGTCTTTCGGTGTTTTATCTAATTTCATAACATATACGTTATTCTTTAAGACACCTTTTCCTACTGTTATGCCATCTTTAAGTATTTTACTTCCATTTTAACTGAAAAGGACGTTATACTTTTTACGGCATAATTGACTTATACTAAGTAAGTTAAAACCTAAATTATCAACATGAGCAACATCATCAATAGAGAGAGAGTCATGAGAGATTGTACCTTTTCCGATGATTATACTTTTAAACTTGCTACCAAATGTGACATTACCACCGTCGTACACTTGGTAAGTGGAGAAAAGGCTTTTGTTTCCCGTCATGTGTCTTGAACACCCACTATCTTTGATCCACTCATCAGGTTCAAGTTCAACTTTTAAGCACACCTAAGTTCAATAAAGACTCAAGCGTTTGGTCCCCAATATCTCATGGGTCCGTTTGTGTTAAACATAACATTATCATGGTTCATGTAAGCAAATGGTGGATAATAGTTACATGGCATGTAATTGGGACCTTGAAAGTTTCTAGGCATATTTTGGTTCCAATTATTTTGATAATGATGTTGTGAATTAACATTACTCTTAGGAAAGGGGTGTTTGGGAAAACTAGTTTGAGGTCTCTGTTGTGTTGTTTTAACTCTATACTCATTCCTAGCTTGACCTCTCCCTATGAACACAGCTGGTTTTAGCTTGTTATTAGTTGTACTAGTGCTAGGTTTTCTAGTGACCTTAACAAATTCAGTACGGTCTGTTTTCTGAACCTTCTGTTCAACTTCTGTACTCGCGGATCCCTTGGGTACAACTGGCGGATCCAAAATACTGGATCCATCGGATCCGTGAACCTCTGACTTAGTTGAAACAGTTTCTTTTTCATTTACAGTTTGTTTCTTAAAGTCACTTAAGGTTCCTAGTTTCATAAAACCTAATCCGGTTCTATCATGAGGAAGTTTTTGCATCTTCATTATCTCATCTGCACAACTTATGTTTTTATCAAACCTTTTAAACTTAGAGTTTTGCTTAATGAGATCTTCCTGTGAAGTTTTTAGTGCATCTAATTCTAATTTTAGTTCTTGACAAGAGACACATGTATCTTTACTATTTTTCCCTTTTTCCATTCGTATCTCTTTTTCTTTAAGCCAATATACTTCTTTTTCTAAAAGTGTTGTTTTAGTTTTTAAGAATTTGTTTTTGTTGATGATTTTTAATGTGATATCACACAGCTTGTTATATTCTATTTCTAAGGTTTCATCATCTATAGAGGAGTATGAGTCAGAATGTACCTCTTCTGTGTCATGAGCCATAAGGGAAACTTCGTTGTTTATAGGCTCATCATCATCTCCTTCACTATCAATCCAAGCTCCACTAACGAATGCTTTTTGAGACTTGTTCTTTGGAGGCTTTGGACATTCACCTATAAAGTGACCGGAATCACCACATCTATAGCACTTCCTATCTAACTTGCCCTTTTTATCATCACGGTCTTTTCGTAAAGATTTCTTTTCTTCACGAGGTGGTTTTACGAACTTTCCTCGTCTTCTGAAGAACTTCTTGAAATCTCTTACGGCCATGGCATATTCTTCGTCTTCGCTACTTGAACAAGAGTCTTCATCATCACTTGATTCAACTCTAGCTTTCAAGGAAATGGACTTTATTTTCTCCTTCTTCCCTTTAACTATTTCTGAATCCTTTTCCATTACCATTTCGTGAACTTTGAAATTTCCTATGAGCTCATCAAGTGTCATGCTTGAGAGATCCTTAGATTCTTCAATAGCCGTCACCTTTGCTCTCCACTTAGGATGAAGTGCTCTAAGAAATTTCCTGACAAAGTTCTTACTAGAAAAAGATTCGTCAAGTGCTTTAAGAGATGTAATAATAGTATTAAACTTAGCAAAAGCACCATCAATGGTCTCATCTTCAGAGATAACAAATTGTTCATATTGTTGAACAAGAAGATCAATTTTGTTATCTTTGACTTGTGAGTTCCCTTGATGAGTGATAATAAGAGATTGCCAAATATCTTTAGCCGTTTTGCACATAAAAACTCTTTCATACTCTTTCTTAGGTAAGGCATTGTAAAGCATCATTTTGGCTTCATTGTTTTTGGCAATCAACTTCTTTTGCTCATCACTGTGACGAGTAAGAGAAGCTCCTGCATCCCGACCACCCGAAATATCATTACTAATGGGCTTGTAATCACCCTCAACAATAATATACCACAGATCTATGTCCTTTGACTTTACATATGTCTCAAAGCGATTCTTCCAATAAATAAAGCAATTTGGTTCAAATAGAGGTGGTCTTTGCATAGATTGTCCTTCTTTAAAGTTTTCAAAATCCATGGATCGTTTTAAGTTTTAAAATACAATATATTTTAAAAATCTTAAGTAACGTAGCTCTTGATGCCAATTGTGGAAAACTAGAAGGGGGGGGGGTTGAATAGTTTTACCGATTAAAATTAATTCGCTTTGTTACTTTATGTTAATTCAAAGGAAACAAGCTCAGACAAGTATTCACACAAAATATATGAAACGTAAAGAGAGGAAAGATCAAACCACACAACACGGATGTTTATAGTGGTTCGGCTACAAGAACTCTCTTCCTTGCCCTACTCCACTCCTTGAGCCTCTAACTCGAGAGTTATCCTTCACTAAGAAACAAACTCTCTTCTAGGTGGAGAAAACCTTTACACGTTGCTTACTTCCTTTTCCGGTACTAAGCTAAACACCGAGTTCTACTTCAGGGCAGAACTAACCCAATGTCGCCTATACAATTACCGACACTAAGCTAAATGTCGAGTTCTTTCACAAGGGTACAACCACTCCCTACACTCTTTGTGTTTTGAGGACTAAAACACTAACCACACTCACTGAGATAAATGATACAAATAATGATGTGTGAATTACACAAAGATCACACAGTAACTATACTAAAGGTTTACACTTCTGTGTTGAACCTTGATGCTTAATCTTCTTTGCTACAAAAGATAGATCAAATGATATGAATGAATGATGTTAGTAATATGAATGAGTATGTACTTTAGCTATATGAGTGATGAGAAGGCCAAGTGATCAGCTTGCTATTTATAGGCAAGCTGATACACACTCGACGGATCCGGCGGATCCCTTAAAAGGGATCCGTCCTTTATGTCAAAGGGATCCGCGTGTATGCCAGAGGTAAGACAGCTAAGAGATTTTCCAAATCTCTCCAATCTCTCCATATCTTTGTGTTGTCATATCAAGATCATCCAATGTCAACTATCTTACTTGAAGATCTATCCAAGATATTACAAAGATTATATGTATGATGCATGCCATGATGTCATTGTATCATTTAAGAAATAAAGTTTCCTTTTAAGGAAATAGCCATGTATATGTATGAAATGTATTTCCAAGTAAACTTGTAAAATGTGTTCTTAAAGATACTTTAGCTAGTATTTATAATTTGCTTAAAGATATACTTTGTAATTGTCATTAACAAAACTAAGCAAAGATCGTAAAATATAAATAACGTTTTTGGGACGATATTTGTATTAACAAAGTGCACTAATCCACTCAAATCCTAAAAAACCTTCAAAACAGCTAGGAAATTCCTGCAAACAGCTTCTATAAGCTAAGATAATCAAGTTCAAACTTAAAACAAGTGCATATGAACAGTGTTTCTCAATATTTGCCCAAATTTAAGCTTAAACCAAACACCCCTTAAAA
This sequence comes from Artemisia tridentata subsp. tridentata, assembly GCA_021014915.2. NCBI lineage: Eukaryota > Viridiplantae > Streptophyta > Magnoliopsida > Asterales > Asteraceae > Artemisia > Artemisia tridentata. The sequence goes on from CP139503.1 coordinate 373,087,019, forward strand.
GGGTCTGATATGATTTTGAACAATGGAAAGGTCTGCCATGAGCTAATTTCTTGGAATACACTAACTCACTATCTTACATTGATCCTATTGAACAATTTTTTTAACCTAAATAAGCACTAGATAAGCTAAAACTAAGTTGACTATTTATGGCTTTTCTTTAAGGTTTTTTAGCATAACTGAATCTGAATTAACTCTAAGCTAAATGAAAGCAACTAGTGACTAAAATAGCTAGAAAAATCATAACTAAGGCTAAATAGCAGATTAAATAAGCAAAAAGTTAAATAAGCAATAAGCTAAAAAGCAATATTTTTGGATTTTTGGAAGTATTAAATTAAAAACTGAATTTATATTAAAACAAGAGTAAATTACAATGCTGGAACCGTAAAAAGCTAAAAAGTTTAAAAATACCTTAAAAATAAGCTAATACTACCTAATTTTCTACTGGCTATCTAACTGACTATTTATACTACTTTATCTAGGGTTTTCTACTTGTCTTCTGTGCTTTCTCTGTGAGAGGAAATCAAACTTGTGCTTCTTGTCTTGTTTCTCAGCCCTTGGATTAGCTTGGTGCCCACATCTTGGATCCTCAGCCGTTTGATTAATCTTTAATCCTTGGATTGCCAAGGTGGCATGGAGGGGGGGGGGGAGACATAGCCATGTGATGTTCTTGGACTGGAGTAAGGTGATGTGGAAAGAAGGATAGTGATGAACTCAAATAAGTACATTTTATCATCAACATTTATCCTATTTATTTGACTTGTTTTATTATATTATATATGAGAATTGATACGTTAATGTTTACTTTTGTAATTCTCAGGTCAAAACAAGTATTATGTGAAACTTGGCGATTTTGGACTAATTATGGAGCAAAACAAGCAAGATGTTAAGAGTCTACTGAAATGTACAAGATCAAGATCATTCTGCTCCAGATACGCCGCAACATACTTCGTACATACGACGCATCACTATCAAGATTTCACAAGTAACAATCCAAGACAGCAAAGGACATGCGCCGCATAGAGAAATGGAGTTACGCCGCATCTTAAGGCGGTGCACGAATATTCCTGAATATATTAATCTTGGACCCCACGCAAAGTTAAGTCAATGCGCCGCATCTACTTATCCTATGCGCCGCATCTAACCCTCAGACAGAAACTATAAATACCCCAAGGTCAGACGAATTTCGAGAGTTAGAGTTTTTGAAGAGGAGAAAGACAGAAACCCTAAAGACGAATTCAGACGTGTTAGCAGCACAAGACATACCCTAAACGAAGATACAAGAGCTGTAAGAAGGTCCTGCATGTATTCAATTCATTAAGTAGTTTTGTTTTATTGTATTAGTACACTTTAATTCATCAGGATTGATGGGCCGATTCCATGTGACTACGGAAAATCATGGGCACCCCTTAAAATTGCTTTCCCATTAATTAAAGTTTATATGTTGATGTCTTTGGTTACTTTTATTAGTGCATTGATAACCTCTGTGTCTAGCTGAACATTGCTTGGGTCGCCATGCCCCTTCCTCGCCTATCTATTTTAGCGTATACGAAACGTGAGCATCACAAATGCTCAATATTATAGGATAGTGGGATAGACATAAGTGATCATTAAGGGTTTACTCGCCGATAAGATTAGAGCCAACGAGAAAGGGTTAATTATATACACTTCATATAAAACTAGCAATAAAACAAGTGACAAGCTACTTAATTATCAGGACAGGTCTTCTTATTGTCTCAAGTATCTATCTGTGTACGTGTGTGCTAATCGCTGATTCGTGCTCATTAGTTTAGTTTTCTATTTAATCATAACCAAACCGTGCCAGTCTCTCAGGCTGAACCCCCTTGCGTTAGATTAGGTTGTATAGCTAACTTAAGATATTAAAATACTGATTAGAATAACTAGATAATACGTTCCACTCTTAGTGATCGACACTCTACTTACCATTATATTCATACTGACCGGGTACACTGCTCGTTAAAGTGTGTGTTTTATTGATAAGTCGGCTAAATATAAATTTAAAACTTGAGAAGACATTAAACCACAACGACACATCACGCGCGCACCAAGTTTTTGGAGCCGCTGCCGTGGATATAAAAGAATTAGAGCAAAAACACCACATCAAGTTTTTGGCGCCGTTGCCGGGGAGTGAATTGTTATTATCTGTTAATTTGATTAGTATTTTAATTAGGTTTTTCTTTTTAATTTTTAGATTCTAACCACTAACCCTGTTATATATTAGATAAATTGCATTCATTGTATTATTTGCATATTTTCTGTTTTGTGTGTTTTTATTTTCTTTAATTATTGTTTATTTTCGTTTGTTTTTATTTTTGTTTTTGTTTTTCTATTTTCTTGCATTCTGCTATCGTTGTACTGAGCTAATACAAACGATACGGCGCATCTGTTTTCACAGATACGGCGTATTGCGTTTAATTTTTATAAAAAACAACGCGTTTAATAAATTCGAGTACGACGCATCTTTCCCCAAGATATGGTGTATTCTGTTTTTAATAAGAAATTTTTCTAAACCCTAACGCCATACGACGCATCTGTTTTAACAGATACGGCGTATTGTCTATTTATATTAAAAACAGTTTTCGAATTATTAAACAGATACGACGCATCGATTTCTATCGATACGGCGCATCTTCTGAATCAAAAATCTTGTATTTTGAAACGTAACGAAAATACGGCGCATTAGTTTTTGTTAATACGACGCATTTAATTTTAATAAATATAATCAATTTTTGATAATTAAACTGATACGTCACATTCTAAAATTATAAGCAGCGTATCTGCTTTCTGAATAAAAGTCTGATTAAATTTTAACGATTATAAGATACGGCGTATCCGACTTTTTGGATACGGCGCATCGTCTGCAGATATCAGCAACTTTTATTTTTCGTATTCCGTTTTCGTTGTTAATTTTCTGATATATTACTTTCTTGAACATACCCTACTGATGCTTTTGTGATGGTTTCAGGAAGTGCATGACCAGGAGTTCAACTAAGAACTTGACTATACCTTTCGAAGATCCTGAACGAGCCTTACATTCGCTTAAAAGGCTTTTCAACACAAAAAGCTTTGATATCTCAAGTTCGTTCGAGCTTGATTACTTTTCTGAAGAGAAAGAGGAAGAAGAAACAGAAATAATGACGGAAAACACTACTATGGAGGAATACATGAACAAAACCCGTGCTGATTACAGTTCAGGAGTTGCTAGACCAAAGTTTGATGAAAAGTCAAAGTTTGAGTTGAAGGGTCAGTTTCTCAAGGAGCTAAGAGAAAATGCTTTCAGTGGAACAGAACATGAAGATGCTAATGAACATGTTGAAAAGGTCCTCGAGATTGCAGATTTGTTTACTACAGAAGGAGTCTCTGACGATCAACTTATGCTAAGAATCTTTCCAATTTCGCTTAAAGGAGCTGCTAATAAGTGGCTAAGGAATGAACCTGCTAGTTCAATCACAACATGGGAAGATTTGAAGAGCAAATTCCTGAAAAGATATTGTCCACCTGCTAAAACTGCTAAAAAGATGGAGGCTATCAAAAGTTTCAAGCAAGAGCCTGATGAAACTCTTTATCAAGCTTGGGAACGATTTAAAGACTTATTGATGAAATGCCCTCAACATTATCTAAGTCCAATGCAGGAGATAATATTGTTCTATCAAGGATTGGACGTGCCTACTAGACAAATCTTGGATGCTAAGGGAGCTGTGCCTCAAATGAGTGCAGCCAATGCTAGAAAAGCTATCCAAGAAGCTGCTGATCACTCTCAAAAATGGCACGATGGAACCTCTACTAGATCTAAGAGCAGCACTAATTTTGACGGGTTTGCTGCAATTCAAACTTAATTGGATAAAATTAGTAGATAGATGAAGAAGCGTGATGAGAATGTTTATGCTGCCCAAGTTGGATGTGAAAAATGCGAAGGACCTCACTACACTAAAGATCGCCCTAATAAGAATGAAAGTGAGACTTTTGAAGAAGCATACTACACACAATTTGGACAACCATTCCGACCTTCAGGAAGATTTAGGGAAGCTGCTCCGGGATACTATCAAAAGAACAACTTTAATCCCACTTATCAAGAAAGGAGGCAGACTTTAGATGAAACTCTAAAGCAAATTATGGCCGATGCTGCTAAAAGACATGAAGAGAACACCGCTATGATCAAAGAAATCCGAGCCTCAACGGATACTATTACAAGAAATCAAGGAGCTTCGATCAAAGCATTGGAACAACAAATCGGACAATTGAGCAAAGTTCTTCAAGAAAGGGGATACGGAAGTTTACCTAGCTCAACTGAAACCAAACCAAGAGATCATGTCAAGGCCATAAGCACCACCGAGGAAGTCACGCCTAACATACCTAGAAGATTGATGAATGGTAATGATGGTGCAATGCCCGAATTTTTCTTTAATTCTTCAATCAGTTTAAGGAGGTTACTCAAAGAGAAGACAAAGATTGAAGAGGAGAGCAAGGGTACAATGAAAGAAGAGAGCTCTGCAACCAACTTACATGCCTTGCCTCATAAAGAAAAGGACCCAGGAAGTTTTACTTTACCTTGTTCAATTAATGATATATCTTTCAATAATGTGTTAGCTGACTTAGGAGCTAGCGTTAGTGTTATGCCCCTTAAGACATTCACTACCCTAGGACTAGGAAAATTAGCACCAACTAAGTTGCTTATTGAATTGGCTGATAAAACGGTAAAACGACCTGAAGGGATTTCTGGAAATGTGCTAGTTAAGATTGAGAAGTTTGTTTTCCCCGTAGACTTTGTTATATTAGATATGCCCGAGGATGTTAAGATTCCTTTAATCCTTGGAAGACCTTTCTTGTCTACTGCCCATGCTAAGATTAATGTGTTTAAAAGGAAAATCTCATTAAAGGTAGGGAATAATAAACTAGTCTATAAGTGCCAAGATCCTGCTAAAAGCATAATTAGAGGCGTCTATGTGCTAGGATTAAGAGAACGTATGGACCTCGATCTTGAAGCTAGACTTATGGGAGAAACATTGATTCAAAACAACTTAACTAATCCTAATCATGAGAACTTCGAGGAATTTATTGACCTTAATGTACCTACCGAACTTAGGCGCGATATTGTTAATGATTCTGATGATGAGTGGTATGATTGCGAAGTAATTAACAAACGGAGGAGAATAGTTGAGAATACAAATTTGAATAATGATGTGTTTATTGAACTACCACCCCACCTTGCATATTTATGCCTATATAATAATAAGAATTTCCCGTCTATCATTTTGTCATCTCTACCCGAAAGGGACAGAACTTTGTTTATACAGATATTAAAGAAGAATGGCGTGGAAATTAAAGACGAGCAAGGAGTGTTCAATATTATTGGACTGACGATGAGGGAGCGCGATGCTTCCGACTCTTTCAGTGATCGATATTAAGGAGCTGAACGTGAGTCTAACTTGAAGACTCTGGAATAAAGACAAGTGCTGACCGGGAGACAACCCGGATGAAAATTTTTACTTTTCTGTTTTGTGTCGAGTCTGTCAGACCTGCAGAAGATACGGCGCATCTCCATCATAAGATGCGACGCATCACCTGCACTGGTCATATCTTATTTAATTTTCTGCATTTTTATTTTTGACTTTAAAACTTTCTGTCAGTATTTTAATGCGGCGCATCCCTGGTTAAGGATGCGACGCATCTTCTATTCTGATTCGTATTTATTCTAGGCTCGATACGGCGTATCTTCTTCCATAAGATACGGCGTATCGACTGACCTGATGATTTTCATTTTAATTTTTTAGTTTTATTTTTACTAACTACTAATGTATTATGCAAGTTTGAACCTTCTTAACTCAGGTGTGTTAAAGTCTGAATGGTATTATAGATTCCTGCATTCTTGTGGATACATCATTTTTGAAGCTTAAACGTTCTCATCCACAAGAAAGTTGATTTTTGCTCTTATACGAATAATGGAGGATCATACCGAGCAAATCTCAGGGGAGTTTTTCTGTTCTAATTCTTTTATTTTCCAGTTTTTAATCTTTGATACAAACAACGAGGACGTTGTTTAACTTAAGTGGGGGGATTGGAGAATTAGAACACTTACTTGTCCTAAACTTTTTCAAAATATGCTTAAAATGCGCTTAATATATCAAAATTTAAATTTTTTAGCATGTTTTTGTTTAAAGTCTAAATTACATAGCTGCACACATAACATTATTTTCAAAAATTGTGAACTTTTCAAAATTCACAAATCTATGAGTGTGCCGGTGACTTGTAAACTTTAGAACTTGGCTTGTATACTATTCGAGACCACCATAATAAGTATTATCTATATAATTGGAATGACTTATCTAAATTGGTAAATTTCTAGGACTACACCCAAATAGCCTTTATATGTTATGTGATATTAACTAACTACATTGGTTAGTTAACCCACGTATAAACCCTTTTGTTACTCTCACTTTTAGAGTAAGATACCCCTAGAAAAACACTCAGAGCCATTCCTTTCGTTTCTTACACCTTTGTTATAATGTTTCGTTACACCCTTACACCTTAGCCTACCCTGTAGATTAAAATCCGTGGTTAATTGCTTTAGGCAAAGTGTGTTTCCTTACATTACCTGTGTTCGCGTGCGTAATTCATTATCTTTGGTTAGGTCGGGAAATTGCACAATGCAATTGGTATGAAAGTAAATATTGTATAACTTTTAGTTTATTTTTCGTGTGTTTACTACTTTCGCTATTACAGTTATTTCTGAAAGTATGAAGAGTATGGAAAAATTATCCGGAAAAATGGTTGAGACAGGAAAAGTTGGATGTTTGTTTTAACCAACTTATGTAAAGTTTTGTATTAAGTGGTCGATATCACCACTATTTGTTGTATATTATATTTATGGATTGAATGGGAGTTGGCCGTTATGGGAACGCCAACTAAGGTTATTCTTTGATTGAGATCTTGTTGAGTATAATTCGTGTCTACCTAAAGCGTGTGTTTCAAGTGTTAAAGCGTGAGTTATTCAATGATATGAGTCTTATTCATGGGATGGTTGGGAAAGTAATTTACCACACTTAGGATTTTAATTTATCTGTTTTGTTTATTTTTCATTTTACACCAATTTGTATCCCAAATATTATCCATACACTACATCATTCTTTATCCAAACATTTGATTTATTGAGATTAGGGATTTGAGCAATCTTAAGTATCGTAGTCGTGGATTCGGCTATGTATTTATGATTTTGTCGCCCTTTTTGATATAATATTATTGGTAAAGATTACTTGGTCCTATCTGTAACACCCCAAATTTCGTGATATGCAGCGGAATTTAAATTGGGTGTTACTTCATGGCACAACAGTTGAATAGTAGAAAACGATCACCAATTTGGTCGTTTTAAAAGATTTATCATTCGAATATCAGAGTTTACAAAGTAAGGTCCCCGTGGTTTCAAAGTTTATTAAATATGTTTTCGAATGATATTTATAGCCTTCATAATTATCCGTGCTCCTCCGTGCCATCCGTGCTCACTGTGAACCTGAGATAAAGACATGCTTAAAACGTCAACACAATGGTTGGTGAGTTCGTGGAGTTTGATAGAAAATAACTTTCTTTCAATGAATTTAAAAGGGTGTCTAGCGGTTATCGAAATGAATAATAGTTTTTCATGAAATCAATAATAAGATGAGTTGAATAAAAGAAAATCCACTAATGATTCATGTATGATCTCAAGTGATCATAAGTTTCAGGTTTTAAATGAAGATGAGTTACGTTGCTATACGATCGAAATGATGTGTTGGGTCAACTTTTAAATGTAACTATATGCCAAGCATTTTGGGTTGTCTTTTGTAGAATTCATGATTTAGTCTCATATGATAACAGTTAAAGTTCAAGTACATGATTCATAATCATCACACATAGTGAAAATAATAATCTAGCGTCTGAAATCTATCAGTGTAAAGTGGTGGTTTACTAATACAGCTGTATCCTAGGATATATATATGAAACATTCATATATTCATAAAGTTATATTGCCCTAAGCCTCATGACACGCAAAACGTTAACAGTTCCGTAAAACGGCGGTGCCCCACCAGGGTCACTGATGGGTGATTAAGCCCTCATGTTAATAGGTGACTTGCCAATTCCTACTTTTCTCAAATATAGTGCATCGCGACTAAATACGACTAACCATAAGGCATTCCGTCAAAGTATTTAGTGGGATAGGTTGTCAGCCTCTAACAGGTTTCGAAGCTGTTCACTATATTCGCGCTCACCGCAGTGATTAATGGCTCATGATCGAGGGACTTTATGGCAATAAAGTAAACTTAGGCAATATAGGTTTCAGGGTGCATGTATTATGTGTAATTTTTGTTTTGGCAATTATTTCTAGTGAAATGTAGAAATATCATAATAAAGTAACAGTACATTCATTTGTCACATGAATGCATACAATAAGCCTCAGTGTCAAGTTACATCATGTAGTGTAAAAATGTTATCTCTCAATTCTAGTGTTTAAGCTTAGCGAGCAATTTGCACATATAATGAATATATATTACTCTCAAGAGTGATTCAAACATGTAAAGCATAGTGGATGATTTTGAGTAAATCATAAGAGTATATATAGATAACTTAAAACAGTTAAAGCATGTATCTCCCCCAAAACGTATAAATCAAGTATTAAAATAGGAGGGGCCACGACTCACCTGGAGCATATCTGTCAAGACGAAATTTTTAAGACCAAGTAAACGATCACGAAAACTTCTTCAATACGAGACCTGAGTATAAGCGAAGTCTAAGAGTCTAACTAATAACGAATGTGGAAAGGATAAATCGTATAACGATTTGATCGGTGATGTGAGTGTGTGATATGCTTAAAATGCCTCAAGTTAAAAATATGATATTTCTATAATATCATCCTGATTCTTATTTCAATTGACCCAAAATATTACTTTCTCAAAATATGCTGAAATAATATGCAAGTGAAGTTACTAAATTTCTAATAACGAAACTTTAAATAATGCATAACTTAAAATGAAACATGCATATGAAATGAAGGGTGCAAAATGAAAATAAACTAAGAATGTCAAGTGAACTTAAATAGGTCCTTGCCTTTTTAGATTTATTCTTTTTACTTTAACTGTGCTTGCGTTACGTCGTTAGTCCTCGGTTAGGTCCAAAGTCCATAATAGTCCAAAACTTGTCCAATAGTACAAATAGAGCTTGGAGTCCAATGGTATGTCAATTTAAGTCCCTTATAAACTGTTTTCACAGCTTCAGTCCGTCAGTTTCATAGTTTGGCAATTTTGGTCCCTCTAGTTAGTTCGCGTTACATTTTTAGTCCTTATTGTATAAAATTAACGGGAAAAATATTCTAAAAATTTCTATGACTTTATTAAGTTCATTTTAGCTTATTTCAAGTGCTTATTCCAGGAAAGAGCTTATTTTTGTATCATTGGGCCGATTAACGAAATGCAATAAGGCCCATTTAGAATTTTAGAGGCGAGGGTATGTAAACCGTTTTGGGCCTGGACTTGGGCTGTTTTTATGATCATGAAAATATATTATATGGGCCTGTTGGACTGGTTAATCACAAAAGCTTAGTGGGCTTTAGTTAAGTCCAAACCGAAATTATAAATTTTATGAAATTCAAGTTCTAGTTCTATATATGGCGAGTGACAACTAAAACGATTTTATTTGGGCGTGCTTAAGAGTTTATGAGGTCTAGGTTAAAACACGAAAAATGTAGTTTGCTAGGTGGTCTATCAACAGGTGTAAAAAGATTGGGATGTTACGTTTACCGATTCGAAGTTAATTAAGTGAACTTTGGCCTGTCGAGACATGTTTATGAAAGGAAAGCACTTTACTTTATTTCTTTGAATACTTGTGCACCACATGAGAGTAGTGGTTTGGTTTAACTGTTTTAAAGCTAGTATGTGAGCTTACTTTACAAAGTACAAACGTGACTTATTTAGTTAGCAAGGTGGTCTTTTAGTTCGTGTATTATTGTAGGTAGGTTGTTAAGTGGATTTAAGTTTTACTGAGTCGTTTATGTGGCGGTCTGGAGCAGTTTCTTAGAATATGATACGTATGAGATACGCTCAGTATGGTGTTCGAAGGAATGTGTATGCATGCAATTAATCTTTAAACGTGAGAGAAATGTGGGTTGTGACTTTCCATCCTTCCACAGTGGGGGTTTGTCACCCATTGTGGGTTTGTCAACTTCACTGTATGTACTAGTAATAAAATAAATGATACGTTTGAATGTTAAAATTATATGATGCGTGTATGGTTGTGATATTTTAACATGCAAATAAGGTAAGTGGTTTCTAAATCTTCCTTAGTGGAAGTTTGTCACCACCTGAGGACACATGCAACAATATGTACATTTTTAATGCGTTCGAAGGTAGTAAAGAACATGCAGGTGTGATATAAATTCCAACGTGAGATAGTGAGACAAGAAGGTTACAAGGCACTTACTACACCTTCTAGAGGTGGGTAGTGGTCACGTAGAGGGAAGCTAGACCCAAGGGCAATTCACAACTTCTTCAAGGTTAACATATACGTTGCTACATATTACTAGTTTCTTTCGAACCATTTACCAACGAGGGAGATGAAAGTTTCTGGTCATTTAGGAGGTTCTAATGGATGATAGGGAATGAGAAATAAGTAAAGGTGGTGAGGGTGAGAGGTGGGGAAGAGATAGTGTGGTTCGACTGGTATCACATGGACGAAGTAAGCAGTGGGTTTAATATGTTTTTACGTATGGTTTTTACTCGATGGTTTCCAAGGTCGAGATAGAAAGTCTCCTGGTCTCTACGGTTCCTTTGAGAGTGAAAGAGAAGGGAATGTGGGTGGTGTAAAGGGTGGCCAAATGGAGGGTAGTATTTATAGAAGGATGTAACACGTTTTTATTGACCTTAAGACTTTCCAATTCAATCATTGTGTAATACTGTATATGAAGGGACACCTATGCTAATTTTCTGACAGTAGTAGATATTTGGTAGATAGGAGAACATGGGAAATCTTATCCCTTTCTTTTGTAATGCATTTAGTTTACATTTTTAAACGAAGGTTAAATGGGTTTAGGGAGCAACGATTCCTACCGCTATCCTACTTTGTTTCAAATGTTTCATTGTGTTAGAAATAATATTAGAAGAACGAAGGAACAGTCGGATATCAAAATAGTTGAGTGTCGTCATGTTTGCTTATACGTTTTGAGGTAATATGAGACAAACAATTTGTCCTTCGAAACCTTATTAAAACTCGATATTTAAATTTGGAATTTGGCCTAGGTATAGTCTAGTGGGTGGTGTATGAAATGGTGTAAAAATATTAGTGAGTTGCATTTACAAATGGGGAGAACTCGAGTTATTTTGAAGGGGGTGTGGCTGATCGAGCGTCACATGAAATAACAACAGAGAAGTGAATTTGGAAGTTGGGCTGAGAACGTGGGTGTTTGGGTAGTGATGGGCCGGACGCATTTAAGGGTCCAGTTTGGTTGTAGCCTTGTTAGATTGATGAAGGAAGTAAAATATGTTTAGAGTAAATGTTGTGTATTTAAATGTAGTGAGTGTAAGTTTATAATTATTGTTGTAATTAGTAGAAAATATAATGATTAGTGTATATGGAGATTTTTGAAATATTAATCTTTGTAATGTGGTCACGTTTCGTAATATATGTCATGGTCCTGGTTGACATTTGTTAATTGTTGTGTTGTTGTGTTGTGGTGAAAATAATATAACAAGAAAATTTTAAATTTACTCATAAAAATGGGTTTTGGCAAACAGTAACTCAAGGTTATGATTAATTAATGAGGATTATCATAACGGATTTTCGTGGAATCTTACACTATCTTTAGCCCATTCGAGTTAAGGATTTGAGCAATTGCAAGTATCGTGGTCCAGGATTCGATCATGTATTTGTGATTTTGTCGCCTTTTCTGGAATGTGAGATCGATAGAGATTAAGAAGAATGATTAACCCTTAACCAACAAACCCATTTTACCGCTTTAGACTTGTTATTCCTTAGCTTTAGTGGAGGAGATGCGTATACTTGCCAAGCTTATGATAGAATATTCGTCACGACTGGACAGTTAAACGATTAGATTTGCTTTTATCGAAATATTTTATTTTATTTCTAATTCGTTAAGTGTTTGGTTGTGCAATTATGACAAAAACGAATACATGCTTAAATATAAAAATAAATCCTAATATCTTTTAGGATACATTTTCATAAGATTTATTCTAAGGTTTACTTGGGAACAAGTAAAGTTCAAGTGGGGGGATATTTGATGAACTCAAATAAGTACATTTTATCATCATCATTTATCCTATTTATTTGACTTTTTTTATTATATTATATATGAGAATTGATACGTTAATGTTTACTTTTGTAATTCTCAGGTCAAAACAAGTATTATGTGAAACTTGGCGATTTTGGACTAATTATGGAGCAAAACAAGCAAGATGTTAAGAGTCTACTGAAATGTACAAGATCAAGATCATTCTGCTCCAGATACGCCGCAACATACTTCGTACATACGGCGCATCACTATCAAGATTTCACAAGTAACAATCCAAGACAGCAAAGGACATGCGCCGCATAGAGAAATGGAGTTACGCCGCATCTTAAGGTGGTGTACGAATATTCCTGAATATATTAATCTTGGACCCCACGCGAAGTTAAGTCAATGCGCCGCATCTACTTATCCTATGCGCCGCATCTAACCCTCAGACAGAAACTATAAATACCCCAAGGTCAGACGAATTTCGAGAGTGTTAGAGTTTTTGAAGAGGAGAAAGACAGAAACCCTAAAGACGAATTCAGACGTGTTAGCAGCACAAGACACACCCTAAACGAAGATACAAGAGCTGTAAGAAGGTCCTGCATGTATTCAATTCATTAAGTAGTTTTGTTTTATTGTATTAGTACACTTTAATTCATCAGGATTGATGGGCCGATTCCATGTGACTACGGAAAATCATGGGCACCCCTTAAAATTGCTTTCCCATTAATTAAAGTTTATATGTTGATGTCTTTGGTGACTTTTATTAGTGCATTGATAACCTCTGTGTCTAGCTGAGCATTGCTTGGGTCGCCATGCCCCTTCCTCGCCTATCTATTTTAGCGTATACGAAACGTGGGCATCACAAATGCTCAATATTCTAGGATAGTGGGATAGACATAAGTGATCATTAAGGGTTTACTCGCCGATAAGATTAGAGCCAACGAGAAAGGGTTAATTATATACACTTCATATAAAACTAGCAATAAAACAAGTGACAAGCTACATAATTATCAGCAGGTCTTCTTATTGTCTCAAGTATCTATCTGTGTACGTGTGTGCTAATCGCTGATTCGTGCTCATTAGTTTAGTTTTTTATTTAATCATAACCAAACCGTGCCAGTCTCTCAGGCTGAACCCCCCTTGCGTTAGATTAGGTTGTATAGCTAACTTAAGATATTAAAATACTGATTAGAATAACTAGATAATACGTTCCACTCTTAGTGATCGACACTCTACTTACCATTATATTCATACTGACCGGGTACACTGCTCGTTAAAGTGTGTGTTTTATTGATAAGTCGGCTAAATATAAATTTAAAACTTGAGAAGGCATTAAACCACAACGACACATCACGCGCGCACCAAGTTCTTGGAGCCGCTACCGTGGATATAAAAGAATTAGAGCAAAAACACCACATCAGATAGTGACAGGGATGAAGGGGTGATTATGGCGGGATAACTATGAGGTTAGAGATGGATAAATAGTAGGTTTGACCTTTGTGTTTTGGCTCGTGTTTTTATTAGTGAAAGGGTTTTGGGCTTATGGAGAGTGGGTTGTGGATTGGATTGGGTTTAGGTGTTAGTTAAGTGTAGTTTTAAGATAGGTAGTATTTTTTTTAGGGATCAAAAGTGTACACATGGAAATTTCAGGGATCAATCTTGCCAACTTTGCAAAGTTAATATAGGGACTGATTTTGTCAAGTAGAAATTATTCAAGGGCTATTTTGACATCTTGAGAAATCTCTTGGTCCAAACTTGTAATTTCTTCCCGGCCTCGGCTTTTCACGCTTTTTTTCATTCCAAGCTCGGTTTTGTCCGTATTTGCCCCGTTTTCAATTCTTTTGTACCTAAAACACATAAAACACATTCCAAGGATATTTGTAACAATATTTGGTCTATTTTGGTATTTTTGGTCATTTTTGTGGGGTTTTTCGGGTATAAAATGATGAGTAAAAGGCCACTCATCAGGCGGCAATGGGTAGATATTAGGATTAATTGGGTAGTTTCGATACAAAAGTGTATATATTGTAGGTATTGGGTGTTAAAAATATGTATTGGTTGCTCGTTTGGTGATTAACGAAAGTTATACGTAATTAAACGTAAGTTATAGAGAATTTACCTTGGGCGTCAGGAAATATTTTTGGAACTTTTGTAATCTTTTTGGAAGTATAAAAATACATTAAAAATATTCGTTGAGAGAATTGGGTATATCGGGTGTTAAATTTTTGAATAACGAATGTAGTTTGTCGCATTGACAATCGTAAGTAATTTAAGGAAAAAGGAAATAGTTTTAGAGTTTAAAATTGTGAACTGGAGTAGGAGCAAGATACTGAAGTGTTGTGGACTAAATATAACCTAAGTTCTAATGCACTTGGAATTTATTCTAAAATTCGCGTCGGTTTAGATAAAAAGTTATATGTGAATTAAAATTATGCAAGCCCGTGGATGACCTAATATGAAGATGATGTTACTGATGATATGCAAACTAACTCTAGTCTATATGACGAATAATAACCATGAACAGTGATTTCCCTCTGGGAACGAATAGTGTTTCGTGAATAGTAAAATTTTTGATAACGTTTCAAAGTCGCAAACTGATTTCAAAAACGGTAAATAGTAAAATGATGAATAGTAAAGTGAGAAATAGTAAAATTCCCGAGATGAATAGTAAAATTTCAAAGTTTTAGAAATGACCTGAAATTACGATTTGTCACAGTCTTCCACCCTAAAAGGAATTCAGTCCCTGAATTCAGCTAGTGTTGGTCTCTGGAGTGGTATTGGTGAAAAGGTGTGGGTATTTGAGTCGCATCTGGTCTTCCCGCTCCCAAGTAAACTCGGGACCCCTTCGAGAATTCCAGCGAACTTTCACGATAGGAATTGGACTCTGCTTCAACTGTTTGACCTCACGGTCCATGATTTCTGCTGGTTCCTCCACGAAATTGAGCTTATCGTCGAGTTGAATTTCTTCTAATGGAATTACAAGCGATTCGTCTGAAAGACACTTCTTGAGATTTGAAACGTGAAATGTGTTATGTACGCTGCTAAGCTCTGACGGAAGCTCAAGTCTGTATATCAGTCGGCCGATTCTAGCTAGAATCTTAAATGGTCCAATATACCTAGGGTTTAATTCCCCGCGTTTCCAAAATTGCATCATGCCTTTCCAAAGCAAGACTTTCAACATAACCCGTTCTCCAACTCGAATCCTAATGGTTCGTGGCTTAGGGACACTTAATTCCAATGATTTGCGTCATGTATCGACCTAACTTTTCTATTTTCCTCTTCAATGTTCGTTGGTCTGAGGATGGTGGATTGTGCGTATATCTGATTGGGTAAAAAAAAAATCTTAAAGGGATTGTCAGAAGTTTGAGGTGTATTGTCTATCCTTTCATTGTTTTCTTATGTCATGGAATACTCCTCGTAGATGGAAAGTTTTTCCTAGAGAGGTCAATGGTAAAGATCCACTTAACGGCTGAGTGAGTGACATGTGGTGTAGGCATCTGGAGAGGGTTTGTCAAAAGGGGTGTTTATGAAGAAATTTTTATCTGGTTACAAAGCTTTTGAATGAAGATTGTTATTAAGAACTTTTGAAAAGATGATTGTTTCCTTCATGGCATAATCCTTCCTGAATTAGACATAGGCGATCAGGCTATGTATAATTGAGGACTGATGATGCGATGCTCGGTTTAGTCGAAATAGTATTATGTTTTTCAAAAGTTTTAGATGGTGTTCAACGTGTTGTTTGGTAAAATAGTAGTAAATAGTTGGTAGAATGACAGAAAATCAATTTATAAGGTGGTAGTAATATAACTCGTTTTAAAATTCTGTGAAATAATTTTCTGAGATGGTAGTAAAATAGCTTGAGGTAAAGTTATGTGAAACAGTTTTATAAAGCGGTAGTAAAATATCTTGTATTAAAATTATGTAAAACAGGTCTATAAAGTGGTAGCGAAATAGTTTGGGATAAAATCGGTTGAATGGGTTATAGGATGGGTGTGGAGAATCTTACGGAATGGTAATAGTCTATAGTCAGAGACGAAATTTGCCTAATCCCTACTAGGATAGCGGTATGTGATTGAAAATTGGGCAAATGGGATAGGGAATGAAATAAACGAAGGTTGTGATTATTGTGGAGATGATAAAAGATAGAGATTACATTAGATAGAAAGGTACATGATACAACGAGGTTACAAGAAAGTACTTAAGATAGACTACTTAAAGAAATACAACTCTAGAGGGCTCCGTCTACGGTTTATTATTAAGGCAGAAGTTCCTTGTTCTTAAACATTGTTGTCGTCCTCAATGTTGTTGATGTCCTGGCAATCTCCTCCTCCGATGACATAAGCTCTCCCACGAGCTATTCCACCCTGATTCCCAGTTCCTTGGTTCCTCTGTTTTGGACATTCATTCTTGTAGTGTCCTATCTCCCCACAGCCAAAACATGTCACTAGCGGTTTCTGATTTTCGGCAATGATTGGAAACTTGCATTCTCTAGTCGAATGACCAATCTTCTTACAGTTACCACAAGGATTAAGACAATGCCCAGGGTTATGATGACTTTGACACTTGTCGCATTTGGGTAGGGTACCTTTGTAACCTTTCTTTTCGGTTGGTCCTGCAACATAGGCTTTAGCAACTTCTTGTCTCTTTGGTGATTATTGAGTAGCATTGTCACCCTGATTGTTGTTCCACCTTATCTTGTTGTTGTTGTTATTGTTATGGTTGGTATTGTTTCGGTTGCTGTTGTAGTTGTTGTTGTTTCGGTAGTTGTTGTAGTTATTATTGCTGTTACGGTTATTGTTGTTGACAGTCGTTCCCTTCTTTATCACTTGGGCCATTCGCTTCTGAGTTATTCTGATAGCTTCGTCAAGTGTGAGTGGATCAAAAGAAATTACATCCCCTCGGACGGTGTGCGGTAGCCCACCAATGAAGTTTTCCAACAACTTCTCGTTATCTGGAACCATAGTTGGACAAAGCGCGGCCAACTCTTGAAATCTCCTGATGTAGGTCTCGATATCATTACCTATGGTCTCCAACTCATAAAATTCTGTTTCTAGCTTCTTTACTTCAGTGCGTGGACAAAACTTCTTATTCAATAGCTTTTTGAATTCTTCCCACGTGAGCTTATAAGCGTTTTCCATACCAATAGGCTGTGCATAAGAATTCCACCATGACATAGCTTCATCAACGAGTGTACTGGTAGCGAACTTTACCATGCAATCATCTGGACAATTGCATAGAAGAAATACAGATTCTGTCTTCTCAAACCAATGGATCATAGCAGTGGCTCCTTCTGTGCCTTTGAACTTTGTGGGGTCGCCGTTCTTAAAGTCCTTGTATGTACATTTGTGACCATTAGTACCATTAGCAGCCAGTCTGGCAGCTTCGGCTGTTTCTGCCTGAGAAGCGGCTTCTGCAGCCCGAGCAGCCACGGCCTCTCGTTCAGTTTCTAGTGCTGCCGCTATACTATCCGCAACAAGCTTTCTGATGTCAGCTGGTGTCATTGCTGAAGTAGCTCTCTTTGGCGGCATAATTCTTCATAATCACAAAAGATGACAATAATGAGAACTCACCAATAGAAACGATCATCACGCATAAATGTATACAACCACAACATGTATGAATACAATGAAATTACAATGAGGGATAACCACGAAGTATCATAAATATAATCACAACACACATGGATATAATACATGAAAATTTCGGCCTACATGGACCGATATCATAGATAGCACAACCATTCCTACATAGTAGAGTCGACACTTGATACATTTTGTTTGTACAACAACCAAAAGACTACAAGTTCTTTAAACTATGTCACACAACCCGTGACTAGGATAATAATAGTAAAAGCTAACATGATATAAGTCTAATCTGGGCATCTCCTGGCGCTCCGCCTGATCGACTCTGAAGCTCTCGGACCTGTGCAGCTAAGCTGACAACCATGTCCGTCAGATCACGAACCTGCAGCCGAGTAGCAACACCCTTGCCCTCCAATGTAGCAATCCTCATACGTGTTGAAACTAACTCACCTGCCTATCGCTGCTGCTCCTCCTGTGACATCTGGGCTCTTTCGAACAACTCTGGCATCTCCTACCTCAACTCAGTGATGCGCTCATAACTCTTCTGCTGTCTAGTCTCCAAACCCTGATAGGAAACCTTAATGGAAACCCTGCCTAAAACAAAACCCTCTATCTCCTCCTCCATCGCCTCAACTCGGCTCAGAGGAATCTTCTCTAACTGACCTAAGGCTCTGTCAATCTGCTCCTGCTGATGGTCTAATCGTGTCTCAAGTGTAGGAGTAGTAGGCTGTCTAGCTGTAGCAGCTCTGGAACTCTCACCGACTTCAAACCTACTAGGTGGCGTAGTCTCTGTAGTAGATGGTGATGGTGTGTCAAATCGTGCACGCTTCCTGAGCGGCAAGTCAGATATGGGTGTAGGGCCTCTGAGATGTGATGGTACTGGTGGTGCTTCAGATGATGGTGAGGATGGTGATAGAGATGATGGTGGTGATGGTGGTGGTATATGAGTAGTAGGTGATCTAGGAGTGAGAGTAAAAGAACGTACTCTCTTCCTAGCAGTGAGCATCCTAAGAGGTCCATTCGGATGCAGCCGGTATGCCCGACGAAAAGGTATCGGCTGTCCAGGCCAAATGATGGTAATAGCTCTAACCCTACGGCGAATTAGTGGTGATAAGGGTGGTGCAGGTGCAACTTTGCCCTCCTCAAAGGGTTCAGTCTCAGCATCGGATGATACTGGTGATGAGTCTGGTGTAACGATGATGGGATGGGTATCTGAAGATATCTCTGTGAGAATCGACGTGAAATAAAAATAAATAACCCGCATAAAAATGTGTGACACCGCATGTATAGTGAATATGCACTTATGCTAACATGATGAAATGCTATGATGATGTGGTTATAGTCTAGGGTCCATGATACAATGATTTGTCATTTTTAGTATATATTTTTCCAAGGTAAAACACAACGTATGCGTTTTCCCCGGGTCGTGTCCCAACGAAGGTCGAATTCGAGTTTTTGTGACGTTGTCGAATTGTGTGGTGAATGTGAATAAAAGTGATGATTGGTGATTTTACCCTACGAACAATGAAATATGAAATAAAAACAACTCATTATGCTAAGGAAACAACTAAGCTAAGCATGAAATCCTAAGAACGAAAATTGAATTTAAAAACGTTACGCGACGAAATTTAAAAACGTAAATAAAAAGTGATTTTCTAAAATTTAAAACCTAAAAATATAAAAATAATTTTCCTATATTAAAACTGATAAAAGAAAAATTTTGGAAAAAGAAAAATATTTTTTTAACTTTTTATGAATTTTTTATGAATTAAAAACTAATTAAAACAATTTAAATGATTTAAAAATATTAAAACAACTAGAAAAAATCTAAAATTTTTTGAGTAATTCTAAAATTAAATTTCTAATCTATGAAAAATAAAATCAGAACTTAATTCAGCTTAAATAAGCTGAACAGCCCAAAAAGCAGTTTGACAATAAGCTAGAAACAAGCAAAAGTTGACCAAAATTTATCTAATGATCAGGAACAGAAAAGCTAACTATAATAAGCTCAAAACAATAGAAAATTATCAAATAAGCAGATTGTATAAGCAGATAATGAGCTGAACAGTTTCAAAATTAGACAGACTCAACTAGTGATCAGCCCCTTTTGCAGCTACTCTAAAAGCCAGAAATAAGCTACTTTTTGAAATCCAAAAGCATAAACTAAAAGCTTATATATCAGTCTACTCTAATTCCAAGAATGCCCAAATTTAGAACACTATTGCTAGCTTAATTATGGCCTAGATCAAATGCTTATAACAGACCAGAAGCTGATGCAGTAGAAAAGCAGAGTGAAAGGCTGAATTGCAGACACTAAATAAGCTACTGATTAAGCTGGAAATTGTGATACCAGATTATGAACTTAATGCTTGATATTCTAACTCCCTATAAACCAAAACTAGAGGTCTTAGCTTAATTGAATAAGCCCCTAGCTGTCTTAGATCAGCAGCTGCAAATCCTAACCTGCACTAACTTTCTGTGACAGCAGGCTTGGAAAAATGGCGCAAAAGTTGTGTAAAACTTGACCACAGCAAACCAACCTTTGTGAACTCACTTAAACACCTGAAAGCAACTTAGAAATGCCAAATTGTGGGTTCAAATAAGCTCAGCTTATGCTGAGCTTATTCAAGACAGATTTTACCTCCAAAAATGCCCCTATAAGCTATAACCTTAGAATGAGCTAAAAACTTCTAACAACCTACTGAAACAAGCTAATATCACCTTACTCAAGATTAATCAAACCTCAGAAGTATGCAATTAAACAGTACCAAGCTTATTGACCTCTAATAGCTACTATGCCAAACACACCCTTAAAACTGAAATAACTAAATTAATACTACAAACTACTGAAATAAGCCTTGAAACTGATTAACTACTGCATAACTATCTTAACTAAACATTAATAAGCAACTTCTAATTCTAAATAAGCACAATTAAGCAGTTTTCTCTAATAAGCTATGTATGAAACCAAATTGAACTTACAAGCTATCCCTTAGCTAGAACAAAGGGATTTTCCAATGAAGCCTATCTTTAGATAGGCCAAGCTCTTCCAGAATAAGCTTGATCTACCAGGAATCAATCCAGAATCATGTTCTTCCTTCAACAGTTGACTTTTGTTAACTTTATTGGATTTGTGAGATAAAAACAGTTCTGAACTTATCAAAAGCTTACAATAAGCTACTGAGCTTATATAAGCTTGTAGACTAATGAAATTAGCTTATTGAAGCTAGGATTACAATATTTTTTTGATTTTTTGAATATTTTTGGAACTTTTAGAAAAATGAACAGAAGATGAGATTAAAATTTGAAATAAGCTATATATGATTTTAAACAAGCTACTGAAACAAACAATAATCTAACAATGAGATTATAAGCTAAATTGATACGAATTAAAAAGAGGATCAAACTACTTTCATTAATAAAAACTTGAGAATTACAAAACTGAAATTGAAATACAACTGAAATGTAACGACTACACTATGAAAGCATTAAAATGACAAGAAAATAAATTGGCAACAATTTTTTAAAGCATAAAAATTGGACAAGCTTAGCTAATGAGGAGGATGTCTCTATTTATAGCCTACTGGAGAAGCTTCTGGCTGTCCATGCTGGCAATTCGTGTGCTATCTCAGCCAATCTTCACCCTTAGATCATTCCCTATCATCCACAGCCGTTTGATCAAGAATTGTGAGGTGTCCCAGCCAATAAGAGAATGCCATGTGTCCCATTCGTGCGTTCTGTGCTAGCCTTGACATCTGACATCTTCTAGAACCCCAATGATTAGACAATCTTGCCCTTAATTGTTGTAATTGTACGGGGTAATTTCTAGGGTTCTTCAAAAAGTAATTTATCTGGGTAAAAGGGGGATAAGAGTGGCGGGTTGTTTGTTTATTTATTTTTATTTGTTTGACCGGTATTTAATACCGGGTTGACCGGTTTAGGATTTGATGGACCGGGTCAGGGATTTGGGCTGAGGTTGGGTATAATACTTTGGTGGGCTGCTGGGTTTATAAGGGGGTGGATTGGATAAGTGTGTGTTGGATTGGGTTATTAAGATTGGGTGGGTTTTTTGTGATCCGGGTAGAGTTTAGTTTAAAGATTTTAAGGGATTTAAGTTTAGGGACCATAATTGTAATTTCTGGATTTTCCAAGGACTGATCTTGCTAATATTCAAAAGATGATTCAAGGGTTGACTTTGACTTTTTGCATCCCGGCATCGGCTATAAATATCACTTCCATATCTCGTGCTCGTTTTCCCGGTTTTTACTTGATTTTTTTTGTCCTTTTCTTCGATATCCGTCCCTGCACAATCAAAAACACAAAAACACAATATCTTTTGGCAATTTGGTTAGTTTTTGGTCTTTTTGGGTCCGGTTTTGGTCAAGAAAAGGTATGTGTTTAAGCACATACCAAAATCCCCCAGACTAAGCTATTGCAATGTCCTCATGCAATGTTATAAAAACACGTTTTTGGAACCGAAAATTTCCAATCTCTTTTTACTAACTTTGAAAGTAGCAAAATTTTCAAAAGAGATTAAGAAATCTTAAGTTCTAAAAACTCCCTGATTTTCCTTTTATTCTATTTTTTTTATTTTTTCTTATTATTCATGTGACGGCTTTGTTGACAATCATTATCTCACGATAACTTTTAGGGTCTTCGAGCAGGAAACACGACTCATAAAGAAGTGACCATACGGATAAAATTCGTCGTCCCCGATTTTTCACGAGTCCCCAAACTAAGCTTAAAAACGAAATCATTGCTATTTACAAGTTAGATTGCCAACACTACTCATAAAAGCTAATTGTGGACTCTTTGTTCCCAAATTCCTATTTTCCTCTATTTATTTTATTTTTGGTGAGAAATGAATTTCTTCATACTCTCGTTTCGATAATTTTTAGTCCGATAAAGATACCTAGTTTAGACGCTAAGTAGTTTCCAAACCTTCCCTCGAAAACCGTTGCATACAAAAATGAGGTCCACATCAAGGTCTCTGATTTAACACGATTTTGAGGATATCCCTTTTATATACGAAAGAAACAACTCATCTACGAGTCCAGAGACAGAAGCTTTTATTAGGATATCCCCGGAGTCGAAGTTTGGCATTATTAACATTATTAAGCACATTAACGTATTTAATCCTTGGCCCTTTATAACAATCACAACATCGGTTGCGAGCCGGCAAGATGTGATAGTCTATTATGACCTTGGAATTTTTCCTCTGCCTTTATTAGAAGTCTACAACATCGGCTGCGAACCGGCAAGATGTAGAAAACTTTTTATGGCTTTGGATTATTATTATACATTATCATATTCATTAATTATTTGTGTTGCCAAACCCCAAGTCCTACGGCTTTTATAACAATCCCAACATCGGTTGCGAGCCGGCAAGATGGAATAGTCTATTACACCGTAACACTGACAGTACCTTGATGTGTACCCAACTTTCATAAGCAAGAATTCTCTAAGGAAGAAATAAAAACTAATTATCGCCAAAACCAAAATACCTTTAATTATTCCTAGATTACTATTTTTTTGGTGAAACAAGCTTATGGGAACTAAAAGCCACAAGTAACTTCGATGAGCTCTAAAGAGATCCGACTACTCCACGTTTAGCAATCTAACTTATAAACAACTCTATCATTTCTCGTTCTTCGCAAATTTAAAATCCTAAATAATAAGATCCGCGAATGCTTAGCCAAATAATCAAGCCATGCATATATAAAGTCAATACGGGAACTTGCAAACTCTTAAAAAGAATTCGCGTTTTATAGCTCCTTGTGTAAAAGACTAGCACGAGCTTATAGATTATAAATGGTTAAGGGGACAAGCTAGGGCTCAACACGCCCGGTCAAGTCAGAATTTTATTCCTACTCTCACCAGCGGAAAGTCAACAAAAATGTCAAAAATTTATTATATTTTTGCAAAAATTTTTAAAATTTTCTCATTTCTTTTTATTTATTTATTTATTTATTTATTATTTATTTTATTTTTTTTGAATTTTTTCAATTTTGGAGGAAAAACGGGGTTGCATGAGAAAACGGCAAAAAATGCAAGGCAAAAATCAAATCGAAAGATTACCCCCCCAGACTAAAGCGAGACATTGTCCTCAATGTCTTAAAGGTAAGGGCTCTCCTACATAAACCTAAGGCCGTTTATTAATTATGCCAAAGATAAACGTAAAACGATAAGATTTTAGGATATTGGATAAGCAACGAATGATGAAACTCGAGTGGAGAGAAGCAAACCACGAGCACGAGAGTCTTCAATTATCGGGCAAATCCTGGACACAACACAGAAAACCACGAAACACAAGATACGGAAGAGGAAGCCCTCCTCACGTCACTTTATTAGAAAATAGATAAAAAAGATAGATGGATAAGCATGGGGTGCCTCCCACGAAGCGCTTTGTTTTTAATAACCGAGTCACTTAGCTTGACTCGACCCCGAATTTATTTGTCCTTGGGGAAGCAAGTGGAAAAAGAAATCTCCATCGGACTTTCGTTCAAGATGTTTGGATAAACACTGAAGCATACGAAAGTTCCACTCCGATGAGATACCCACGGTATTTTTAGAAAGAATAACCAGAAATGGTAATACCGGGGTCAAAGATTGTATCCTCACTCCCAACGGAGTGAAGAAGAGGAGAAGTCACAGCATATGTGATGAAGGGGAAGAAGGTCATGATAACAATCATGATTAAGTCATCTTCTTCAAAAAGATATTTGTCGTTTAAGTTCGGTTTTTCAAGAAATGAGTCGGGAGGGAGGGTTGGGATTAAATCACCGATAAGCAAATTCTCATGATTGAGAATGCCTCCCCCCAGACTAGTGTCTTCCTCAAGATCAAAGAAGAAATGATCGTATTTCGGAGGAAATAGAAAGAAAGAAAGTTCATCGGAGAACTTGTCGAGATAAAGATCATTCATATCAAAATGAAATGATTCATATTCGGGAGGAGAGATATGAGCATGAGAAGTGGTACTGCCACTACTCGTCTCCTCCGAATGATCAATATCAAAGTAGAAGGCTTCAAAAGCCGGGATAGAAAGATTGAGATCAGAAGTGGGATTGCCACTAGCCGTGTCAAACGTAAATCTCTCATATTCGGGACAAGCATCCTCGAGCTCGAGCTCCAAAGGATCTGACGGCTTCTTTTCAAGATTAACTTCTTCATAAACTTCCTTCGGGGGAAGGGAAAGGAACGGTTCATCAATTATTTTTAATGAATCATCTTCCCCCGGATCACTGTCAGTCTCAACAATTTCCGGTGAAATTGGAGTTTTATCAAAGAACACCTCGACCTCTTCCCTAGAGATAACATTTTCTTCAATCGTAGGAGAAGGATGGGAAGAGTCGGAATCAAGAATCTCGATGTGATAAACTTGTTCTGGAGGTGGGACAAGTGGTGTGCTCTTAGAGCTAGCAATTTCCACCACTTCCGTTGTAATCTCCGATTCATCTTCATCATCTTCGTCAAGAACACTCTTAGTATTTGCAGCACAACACTCAAACCATTTGCTCGATCCAGGAGTAATTTTCATGGCCTTGAGCTCAGCACGTTTTTCTGACATACTCTTGACCGTGAATCTTGAAGGTTTGGATCAATTCTTTTAGGAGCAATTACGGGATCGGACTTTTGATCAACCGTAGCGACATTGCATTTGTCGGTCTGAGGTTTCGCATTTGGATTAATGTTGAACGTAACTTTTTTCTTATCGACCCGCAAAGTAATTTCTTCACCATAGACATCGATCAAAGCACGCCCGGTCCTCAAGAATGATCTTCCAAGAATGAGAGGAGCACGGGGGTTGGCGTCAAAATTAACAACCACGAAATCTGCTGGAAAGTGGAACTTCCCCACCTTGACGAAGACATCCTCGGCTATACCTTCGGGACGGGTTACGGAACGATCCGCAAGCTCGAGGGTCATACATGTGGGGGTAAGTTCGGGCAAATATAATTTCTTCCAAACTGACAACGACATTAGGTTGATGCTCGCACCAAGATCGGCCAAGGCGTGGCATTCAACCATTCCCGGAAATTCACATGGGATGAGAAATTTTTCGGGATCTCCAAGCTTTTCCGGAAGCTTTTTGAGAATTGCCGCTGAGCAGTTTTCATTCACTGGAATTTTTGCTAGTTCAAATAATTTTTCCTTATTGCTCAACAAACTTTTGAGGGTAGAAATGAATTTTGGCATCAGAAGTAAAGCGTCCGCGAAGCATATGTCGAAATGTAACTCTTGAAAAATTTGGAAAAATTTCTCCATTTGAGTTGAAGCTTTCTCACGGAGCTTTTGATCACTTAATCTCGAAGGATACGGAAGGTTTGCTTTGACGGGAATTTCTTTTGGTTCAACATTCTTTGGTTCAGATGGATGGATGACCGGAGGTTGGACGTCGTTGGTTCCTCCGTTGTTAGTAGGAGGTTCCGTGTCCTTGGTCACCTCGGTCTCACGGTCGACTACCTTGGGAGGAAGAGAAGAAGCGGTAGTCGGAGCCGTGGGTCCATCATATGAAACACCACTCCTTGTAGTGATCGCCTTAGCATCGCCCCTCGGGTTGGCGATCGTATTGCTTGGAAGAGTTCCAGAGCCCGAGGGTCGATCATTTAAAGCCTTCTTGAGTTCAGATATTTGACTACTCAACAACCGATTCATTTCTTCTTGAGATTTTTGGTTTTGAAGAATCAGTTGTTTCAATAACTCATCCGAGGCCGATGGAGTTTGCACAAATCCTTGATTTTGATTATTGTTAAGATTTGGCCCTCGGTTGTTATTTTGATTAAAACCCTGGTTGTTGTTTTGAAAATTTCCTTGATTAAGATTTCCTTGGTTTTGAAAATTGCCTTGGTTCGGGTTTTGAAAGTTTCCTTGATTTGGGGCTCGGTTAAAATTTCCCTGGTTTTGATAACCTTGATTACCCCGATTTTGATTCTGGTTATTTTGAACATTGCGGTTTTGCACTTGCTGATTTTGATTTTGGGTAAAACTGGGTGGTCCGAGAAAGTTGTTAGAACGGTAGCTGAGCAAATTACGGTCTCCTTGGGGTTGATAACCGTTACCTCCCTGATTGTAGGATCCCGTAGCAGCGTAAACATTCTCTTGAGTGTAGCCACCGGCGGCTGGGCACTCGAAATACTGATGTGGACCACCACATGTCTCACAACTATGATTAACAACATTCACTTGATTGTTGTTGTTTTGATTCATAGTTTGATGAATTCTCAAGATAGCCGTTGACATATCATTCATTTGTTTAGAAAGAGCGGCTATCTCGGAAGTAGAAGAATCAGTGCTTGATCTTGTTGACTCATTCCTCTCGGCAGAGGAATCCCAAAAATTATGGTGGGTGGTCATTTTTTTCAATAAGATCATAGCACTCTTCGGGGCGACGTTTCATGAACGTACCACCGGCAGCAGCGTTAATCGTATCACGGTGTCGTAAAGTCAAACCGTTATAGAAGGTATCTATAATAGTGACCAATAACATATTGTGGTTCGGACACCGATCAATCGATAACTTGTAGCGTTCCCATGCCTCAAATAAGGATTCATCGGGAAACTGACGGAAATTGCTAATCTCATTCCTTAATTTCGTCACCATCGACGGTGGGAAATATTTTGCCAAGAACTTCGTAACCATTTCATCGAAACTACGAATGGAGTTCTTAGGAAGACGATCAAACCAAGCGGTGGCATGATGCGTCAAGGAATAAGGAAAGAGATATAGACGGAGGGCGTCATCGGTGACCCCATTTTGTTTCATACTTTGGGTGACGGTGATAAATTTATCAAGATGTTTGTTGGCATCGTCACCCGGCAAGCCATGAAATTGGCACGAGTTTTGGACTTGTTGAATCATATGATGTTTAAGTCCAAAATCGGCGGCTTGGATATTGACGGGGGCAATCGGGCCACCACGTCCGTGCATTGTGGGTTGGCACAGCTCCTCCATCGTTCGGAGATCGGGAGCTGGCATGTGATTTTCACCACCCATCGGCGGGTGTTGATCGTCGTCCATTTCCTCGGTTGGAAATGTAACTCGATGATTGTGACGGATAATTCTCTCGGGATTTGAGAGCGGTGAAAGAAGAGGGTGAGAAGTAGAAGATCGGGTGTGCATACACCAAAAACAAACACAAAATCAAAAAGGAAAACCAAATTTGAAAATAAAATATTTTTGGATTTTTATGTTTAATGAAAAATTTGAATTATTATCTTTTTGGTGATCGTTTGATCAACCGTACTCGTTTCTTTCAAAACTACGCGCAGCGTGGCGGAGAAGCAAAGGTCCACTCGAAGGTGATTAAAAACCCGCCTCTTTCGGTCTGCAATTTAATGTCAAGACCATCCTTAAACCCCGTGTATAGGTTGTAGCAAAGAAATAATCCGAGTAACGTTTAATTTCACGATCTCTTTTGTTGTTTATTTCGAAATGGTTTACAACACTTTTCAGAAAAAGTGAGGTTATATTATTGGAATTTTTGAAAACACTTTAGGAAAAGTGTTTTATTTATTTTCTTTTTGTATTTTTTTTCTTTTTATAAAAAACGAGAAACTTCCGAGGAAGGGTCTTCAAAACACGATTCAACGGACGAAATTCAAACTCTTCTCAAGCCTTCCCCGGCAGCGGCGCCATTTTTTTGATTTGTCGTTTTTAGTATATATTTTTCCAAGGCAAAACACAACGTATGCGTTTTCCCCGGGTCGTGTCCCAACGAAGGTCGAATTCGAGTTTTTGTGACGTTGTCGAATTGTGTGGTGAATGTGAATAAAAGTGATAATTGGTGATTTTACACTACGAACAATGAAATATGAAATAAAAACAACTAATTATGCTAAGGAAACAACTAAGCTAAGCATGAAATCCTAAGAACGAAAATTGAATTTAAAAACGTTACGCGACGAAATTTAAAAACGTAAATAAAAAGTGATTTTCTAAAATTTAAAACCTAAAAATATAAAAATAATTTTCCTATATTAAAACTGATAAAAGAAAATTTTTGGATAAAGAAAAATATTTTTTTAACTTTTTATGAATTTTTTACGAATTAAAAACTAATTAAAACAATTTAAATGATTTAAAAATATTAAAACAACTAGGAAAAATCTGAAAATTTTTGAGTAATTCTAAAATTAAATTTCTAATCTATGAAAAATAAAATCAGAACTTAATTCAGCTTAAATAAGCTGAACAGCCCAAAAAGCAGTTTGACAATAAGCTAGAAACAAGCAAAAGTTGACCAAAATTTATCTAATGATCAGGAACAGAAAAGCTAACTATAATAAGCTCAAAACAATAGAAAATGATCAAATAATCAGATTGTATAAGCAGATAATGAGCTGAACAGTTTCAAAATTAGACATACTTAACTAGTGATCAGCCCCTTTTGCAGCTACTCTAAAAGCCAGAAATAAGCTACTTTTTGAAATCCAAAAGCATAAACTAAAAGCTTATATATCAGTCTACTCTAATTCCAAGAATGCCCAAATTTAGAACACTATTGCTAGCTTAATTATGGCCTAGATCAAATGCTTATAAGAGACCAGAAGCTGACGCAGTAGATAAGCAGAGTGAAAGGCTGAATTGCAGACACTAAACAAGCTACTGATTAAGCTGGAAATTGTGATACCAGAATATGAACTTAATGCTTGATATTCTAACTCCCTATAAACCAAAACTAGAGGTCTTAGCTTAATTGAATAAGCCCCTAGCTGTCTTAGATCAGCAGCTGCAAATCCTAACCTGCACTAACTTTCTGTGACAGCAGGCTTGGAAAAATGGCGCAAAAGTTGTGTAAAACTTGACCACAGCAAACCAACCTTTGTGAACTCACTTAAACACCTGAAAGCAACTTAGAAATGCCAAATTGTGGGTTCAAATAAGCTCAGCTTATGCTGAGCTTATTCAAGACAGATTTTACCTCCAAAAATGCCCCTATAAGCTATAACCTTAGAATGAGCTAAAAACTTCTAACAACCTACTGAAACAAGCTAATATCACCTTACTCAAGATTAATCAAACCTCAGAAGTATGCAATTAAACAGTACCAAGCTTATTGACCTCTAATAGCTACTATGCCAAACACACCCTTAAAACTGAAATAACTAAATTAATACTACAAACTACTGAAATAAGCCTTGAAACTGATTAACTACTGCATAACTATCTTAACTAAACATTAATAAGCAACTTCTAATTCTAAATAAGCACAATTAAGCAGTTTTCTCTAATAAGCTATGTATGAAACCAAATTGAACTTACAAGCTATCCCTTAGCTAGAACAAAGGGATTTTCCAATGAAGCCTATCTTTAGATAGGCCAAGCTCTTCCAGAATAAGCTTGATCTACCAGGAATCAATCCAGAATCATGTTCTTCCTTCAACAGTTGACTTTTGTTGACTTTATTGGATTTGTGAGATAAAAACAGTTCTGAACTTATCAAAAGCTTACTATAAGCTACTGAGCTTATATAAGCTTGTAGACTAATGAAATTAGCTTATTGAAGCTAGGATTACAATATTTTTTTGATTTTTTGAATATTTTTGGAACTTTTAGAAAAATGAACAGAAGATGAGATTAAAATTTGAAATAAGCTATATATGATTTTAAACAAGCTACTGAAACAAACAATAATCTAACAATGAGATTATAAGCTAAATTGATACGGATTAAAAAGAGGATCAAACTACTTTCATTAATAAAAACTTGAGAATTACAAAACTGAAATTGAAATACAACTGAAATGTAACGACTACACTATGAAAGCATTAAAATGACAAGAAAATAAATTGGCAACAATTTTTTAAAGCATAAAAATTGGACAAGCTTAGCTAATGAGGAGGATGTCTCTATTTATAGCCTACTGGAGAAGCTTCTGGGTTGTCCATGCTGGCAATCCGTGTGCTATCTTAGCCAATCTTCACCCTTAGATCATTCCCTATCATCCACAGCCGTTTGATCAAGAATTGTGAGGTGTCCCAGCCAATAAGAGAATGCCATGTGTCCCATTCGTGCGTTCTGTGCTAGCCCTGACATCTGACATCTTCTAGAACCCCAATGATTAGACAATCTTGCCCTTAATTGTTGTAATTGTACGGGGTAATTTCTAGGGTTCTTCAAAAAGTAATTTATCTGGGTAAAAGGGGGATAAGAGTGGCGGGTTGTTTGTTTATTTATTTTTATTTGTTTGACCGGTATTTAATACCGGGTTGACCGGGTTAGGATTTGATGGCCCGGGTCAGGGATTTGGGCTGAGGTTGGGTATAATACTTTGGTGGGCTGCTGGGTTTATAAGGGGGTGGATTGGGTAAGTGTGTGTTGGATTTGGTTATTAAGATTGGGTGGGTTTTTTGTGATCCGGGTAGAGTTTAGTTTAAAGATTTTATGGGATTTAAGTTTAGGGACCATAATTGTAATTTCTGGATTTTCCAAGGACTGATCTTGCTAATATTCAAAAGATGATTCAAGGGTTGACTTTGACTTTTTGCATCCCGGCATCGGCTATAAATATCACTTCCATATCTCGTGCTCGTTTTCCCGGTTTTTACTTGATTTTTTTTGTCCTTTTCTTCGATATCCGTCCCTGCACAATCAAAAACACAAAAACACAATATCTTTTGGCAATTTGGTTAGTTTTTGGTCCTTTTGGGTCCGGTTTTGGTCAAGAAAAGGTATGTGAATAAGCACATACCATACAACCTAGTTCACTATAACCTTAGCTCTGATGCCAATCTGTCACACCCCCAAATACCTGATTTGCAGCGGAATGGAATACCTGGGGCGTGACTGCCATAGCATCACAATTACAGTTATATTGAACGACCTAAAGTGTCGTTTTAAAAGTACATCGTTTGATTTCATAAAACAATCAGAGTTTACAAAAGATAGGTCCCAAAAGATTTGCCAAAGTTACGTAATAAGTTTATTACAAACCAAACGATAGTTTAAGTGCATAGAAATACAAGTGAGACGCGTTGTCATTGCGACTCTATGATAGGTCCTCATGCATGCCATGATGCGAATACCTTAATTACCTGAAAATACATTGCTAAAACGGTCAACAATAATGTTGGTGAGAATCATAGGTTTATATAAATAATAAGTCAATACGGTAACCACAGATAAAAAGTTAAGTATGACAATGTAGCCATATAAATAAAATAATACAATTGCTATAAGCTCATGACCCCGAAGCTAGACTAATAATGCGCGCCCCAACTGAGTGTTTTGCCAGACACTCTAATATAATTCAAATGAAAAGCGTCCGTTTGCCGATCGGTCAAGTTGGAGCGACCAACCCGGACGGAGGAGTCACCCTCAATAGATCTATTCACTCACCCTCGCTTACTGTCAATTAACGGTCCATGATAAATAAAAGGGGACTTTAACTTGGCAATACGGTAACTTAAGCAATGTAAATAAATTTTAATACTTTGGTCCGCATAAAAATATGGTGCAATGTATTCTCCCCCGCGAGTTTAGAAATGAAATTATAAATTGAAAACGGGGCTATGAAAACTCACCTTAAGCAAATGCAACTCCCGATTGATATTATGGTAAACTGAAAATATAGATCCGATAACCTAACCGCGACCTAAATAATGCATATGTCTTAAGTTACGAAAATAAAGTCAGGCACGCAAGTTCATACTTTACCTTATCACTTGTACATGTTGTTGAAATATTTATCGTCAAAATATGGTTGCTTCAAATTGATCATTTATTTAGAAAATTACCACTTTAGAAAACATAACTGATTTATCATAAGATCACATTTTAGTCGTCATCTTAGTGAGTATTTCAAAAGTCTCTAATGCGCCTACAAAGTATATATAATGTTCTATTATTTTCGTTCACGTCATTTTTACCAAAATATACTCTAAAAGGTCTAAAATTCCATTTTTCTCATTTTAACAGCTTTTCTAATAGAGAAAATAAGCTGTCAACGTATATGTTGACGTAAAACTTTCTTTTGGCCATAACTTTTGCGTCGTAGCTCGGTTTTTTATGTTTGACCTATCCCCGCGAAGGTATTTAAGTATACTCTAGGTTTTTCAAGGTCTCGGCTAGTCTAGATTTCATTTAATCTCAGTTTTCATCCCTTAAAATTCTGGACAGATTCATTATTTTTCTGAAAATATAGTTTTCGTCGTCCAAATTGAAAATAGCGTATCTTTTTCGTTATAAACCCGTTTTAACTCATTCAAGCGGCCACATTTTCGTTATTAAGTCTATTTTCTATATTTCTAGCCTAATAATGCCTTAAAGCTACTGATTTTTCCAGTTTTTACAAAATGGGACATATTGTTTATCAAGAATGTCAAAAACCATTTTTCTAACCTTCTAGTTATTTTAATCACTTAACCACAACTTCAATTCTAGCCCTAGATCCTCCATCAACTTCTCAACACCATGATAATGATTTAACCATAAGCTTAACAATATTCTAAGGTCCATGAAATACTCATTAAGAATGTTTAAACACACAAGTTTATGAAGTTTATTACCATTCCCATAAGAAGAGTTTTACTAGTTAGTTTTTCTTGTAACCAAATTTGTTAAAAATCAAATCTTTGTTAAAGGATCATTGTAAAACTTTATCAACATGTACCAAGAGATAATTTAGTATACACTTAACTAGCATATGACATAAAGAAATCATGAAATTTAGTAAGATTACTTACAAAGAAAAATAGTGAAATGTGAGTTATGAAACACTAGATTAACTCCAAGATCTATGCTCCAAATCTTGCTAGAATGCTCTAAGTATACTAGATCTTAAACACAACAAGATTTTCCTCTCCTTGGCTCCAAGAATGGGTCGATTTTATGTATAGAACAAGTAGGATTATTTTTATTTTTGGCTATTAGAAATGAAAGTGAAGACTAGTTAGGGCTTTTTATAGTAGAAATGGTTCAAAGGTTGAATAGTAAGTCAAGTTTAATCATGTTATCTAGGAGAGGGGGGGGGGCGGTCATGGTGGTCAAAGGGGACAATTTGGAGGTCAAGCCTCCAAATTGAAAACATTAGTCCATGTTTTAGGGATTTAGGAGGCTCATTAATGAGCATGAGAAATTTTGTCTAGTTAATCATTTAGGAACAAGGGGGGGGGGGGCGGCAATGGGTAGATATTAGGATTAATTGGTAGTTTTGATACAAAAGTGTATATATTGTGGGTACTGGGTGTTAAAAATATATATTGAGAGAATTAGGTATATCGGGTGTTAAATTTTTGAATAACGAATGTAGTTTGTCGCATTGACAATCTTAAGTAATTTAAGGAAAAAGGAAATAGTTTTAGAGTTTAAAATTGTGAACTGGAGTAGGAGCAAGATACTGAAGTGTTGTGGACTAAATATAACCTAAGTTCTAATGCACTTGGAATTTATTCTAAAATTCGCGTCGGTTTAGATAAAAAGTTATATGTGAATTAAAATTATGCAAGCCCGTGGATGACCTAATATGAAGATGATGTTACTGATGATATGCAAACTAACTCTAGTCTATATGACGAATAATAACCATGAACAGTGATTTCCCTCCGAGAACGAATAGTGTTTTGTGAATAGTAAATTTTTTGATAACGTTTCAAAGTCGCAAACTGACTTTAAAAATGGTGAATAGTAAAATGATGAATAGTAAAGTGATGAATAGTAAAATTCCCGAGATGAATAGTAAATTTTCGAAGTTTTAGAAATGACCTGCAATTACGATTTGTCACAATTAGGTCCCGAGCCATATTGCATGGTTCCCGAGTTTGTACTACTTTTGGGAATGGCTAAGTGACTTGTATGCTCATTTGTATGTAAACTAACAGTATCACATGTGATATTACTCTTAGCTAACAAAAACATTTTGTTTTACATTAAAATGTTTCATATCACAAAAGATATAACACTGTCAATTACATATACCAAATATGCATAAAAACAAGAAACAAAACTAATAAAATAAAAAAGTTGACATATTCTAAAAATCAAAGAATGTGTTGCATCAAATTTAACAGAATATCACAAGTGATATAAACATCAAAATCAAACCCAAGTGTTGCATTATTTTTAAAAGAATATCACAAGTGATATAAAACATCAAAATCAAACCCAAGTGTTGCATCATTTTTAACAGAATATTACAAGTGATACCAGATACAAGAACTGTATGAATCACAAAAATCCTCATAAAAAATTATTCCAAACTATTGAGCATAAGGCATTTTTTTATTATTATTATTTTTTTTTAATATTGAAAAGCTATGAATCACAAGTGATACATCAAACAAAAGAAATTAAAAAAAAAAAAAAAAAAAAAAAAAAAAAAAAGAGGGTAAAATTAGACTTTGACTGCAGCAGATCCACCTTCAACGGAGCCTCCTCCAGGAAGACCGACTTCGAGCCCACCGTCTCCAGGGTCACCGCCCCCCGGGGCAATGCCTAGAGAATAATGGTAACACACTAGCAGAAACTCTAGGAACCTAAAAAACTTATCCCCCACGAGTGTCAATAAACTCATGATGATTAAACGACTTAACAAAGGCAAACACACAGTAAATAGGGTATCATCAGGGGAGGGGGGGGGGGAAACTTTAACTATGATTATAAAACAATAACAGTGAAATATCACAAGTGATACTATACATGACATATAATAAAGTTTAAACAGTAAACATCAAAACCTATAAAAAAATATCACAAGTGATACTACAAAACTACAGTTCAAAGCAAGCATTTTGTTTATTTGTAACTCTTTTATACCCTCCTGATTCCCTCTCAATTTCAGCCTTCAAAAACCAAGACTGATGTCAACCATTGTGTAATAACTGTCACATTACAAGAGCATTAAAATCTTAGCCAACTATACACTAAATATCATGTTTTACCATTCAAGACGAGACCGAAGATGTAAAGGTAGATAACACCTAGGCAATGACCTCCACAAGCATAACAACCAAAAGCATTTTACTAGGCACTAAAGATATCATAAATTATTTTACCTTGTCCAATAGGGTGAAAGGGGCCTTGAATGGTTCAAAAAAATTTCCAACAGGTTTTGCAGCATAAATCTGAGAGAAAATTTAGTCCAATGTTAAAAAGTATAAATTGCGTAAACGTGCATGATCACGAGCTTCACCACGCATCTCAGAATACATATTTGTTGTGATCTCGACAAAGTTAAAGCATTCATACACCGAAGACATTAATAGAACCTATCTTAACAAGCACTAAGTTTCATAAGAAAAACATTACCAGTTGCATCTCCTGTTTCACGCCAGACTAGAGCTGAACACCCTGAACTCCGGTTAGCTAATTTATTTCCATAATTTAAACTTCCATGCCTACCATTATAAGCATTGGCCAAAACATGAGAGCTTCTACTGCATCCAATGGTTGTATCTTGAGAAGCACATAAAACAACAAAATTATAATATCATCAACTTCAGATATCACTGGTGATACTACACGTATGATATAGAGCAGATTCAAAAACAGCAATTAGACATAAAAATAGCATTCCAATGCAGTTAAAAACAAAAATTCAACTAACAACTTAATTAATAAGCAAAATTACAGGAGCAGATAACAAGATTATCAAATATTTTTCACTTACACATTTCATCAAACACTTGATGTGCAACTTCATTAAAAGAAATGTTAAACAACTTGATCCACATAATTAACAACCGATCAACAACATTATCAACCGCAACAACATCAATCAAATAAGCTTCTGAAACAAACGGTTCATTCAAATCAAAAGAAGACATAAAAACAGGATAATAATGATCGGGAGGTTATGATGAGATGATGATTGGAACGGTGATGCTGATGGGAATGGTGATCCAACTGGTGATGATCAAACGGTAATAGTTGATTGGAATAACTACTTTTTGGAGGGAAAGGATGGGAGCAGGTTGGGAGGAAAACATACAGTAACTGTATGAAAAAAAAATGAAGTGAATGAAAAAAAAAAAGAAGAAAAAAAGGCTTTATATAGTTGGGAGAATTAAGGTTACGCATATTAAATCTTAGGTTTAATCCCCACCATTAGATCAAACTAAATAAATGGTGAGGATTTGTCCCTCAATAAGCAACAAAATAAGAGTAAACAAATGAACTTTTCTCTTGAAATTAATACATTTGTTAATTTTGTATACGCATTTAGGAAGGAAGAAAAAAAAGACCATCACATTTGTCATGTCTGAATTGATTAAAATCCTTAAAATTAAAATAGAAAGAAAACCTTTTTTTGCAAACATTTCATTTCTATCATTCTGTATGAAAAAAAAGAAGAAAAAATGATCTTTTAACTATGAACAACTACGGATCAAGTTCAAACTTGACATAACATCATTTTGGATCGGAAGTTTTAATAAATCGGACTTGAAAGAACTTTAGTAATTGAGCTCGAATATTATTCCTTAAGCCAATGTTGAACATTAAGAAGATTTCTCGACAATAATCAATTTCAAATTTGACGTAACTTTTGTAAGTATACAGTTAAAGTCATGTGATCTCAAGCTTGTTTTGCAATTTGCAGCTCTAGTCGAAGAGCCAATGCTTAAGACTGGTCAGGTTGGATTAAAGAAACTGGTCAATGGTGAAATTGGTATTATTGTGAATTCAAACTAGCTAAGTATAAAACAGAATATAAGCCAAGTAAAGTCTTTATAATTAGTTACCGAATTTCCACAGGCCATAATGAAATTATAGTGTGGAACAAGAATATTCGGCATGAATGGTGGAGCGTAGCCAAAACGTAGTAGTATAAATTGGTGCATTTTGAGAACTAAACTCAACCATTAATTTCACTTCATAAAATTATTAAACATTTAAGAGTAACAAATCTATTTTTTTGATCATCTACAAATCTTCAAAAACTGTGTTCTTATCAATGGATTCCTCAAATTTGCTCAAGACTTTTTTAGTTTGTACCGTTATTTCCGCCTTCTCCATTCAAGCCACACTAGGTAACTTCGTTATATCTCGTTCAAGTTATATATTTTTTGTATTAACTGTATTTTAATGTTAATTTATGTAGGAAGCATTGCATGCGAGAATTTGAACAAGGATTCCTGTGCATTTGCGGTGTCATCAAGTGGGAAGCGTTGTGTGCTTGAGAAGGGTGTTCGAAGAAGCGGCGAGGAGGTGTTTGTTTGTAGTACATCACAAATTGATACCGATAAGTTGACAAATTGGATTGAAACTGATGAATGCCTTGAAGCATGCGGGCTTAACCGTAATGTCCTAGGCATTTCATCAGACTCCCTTCTTGAGTCCAAGTTCACGCAAAAGCTTTGCACGACTCAATGTTACAATGGTTGTCCCAACATTGTTGATCTTTACTTCAATCTTGCCGCTGGTGAAGGTAAATACGTTATGTTTCAATATGTTTTCTTGATTAAACAACTCAAACGAACATTGGAACTTTAAGTTATCGTTTCACCTTCTGAATGAAACGAGAAATACTCTAATATTCACTAGAATATATAGTTTAGGACCTCGTCAATCTGATTAATAGATATGTCTATTAACCATCTCTTGTTTATTTCATGGAAGGTGTATATTTGCCAAGCCTATGCAAAACACAAGGAGATAACAAATGAAGAGGAATGAGTGAGATTAGGAGCCCCGGCTTTGTTGCGCCTGCACCCGTGGTGCCAGTGAAACTTATAACTGATGGTTCTCCCGCCATGGCCCCTTCCCCCGCATGATCCTATTAGTTAAGCCCGACGGCCGACGCTGAATGGAATGACCATTAATCTTTGATATAAGATCGATACTCACATATATACTCGCTAGTGATACTGAAATAAGGATCGTCCATCCAAAAATAAAAGTTGTGTACTTTTTTAGTGTAACCCTTATACCAAAAACTAATGATAGCAGTGTTATAAGATCGATACTCACATACTCGCTAGTGATACTGAAATAGCCATGATATTTGGTTATTATTGTTTTTATTCAATACACACTCCACAAGTTTTTTGAGCTAGTTATATATTTACGACGTATTGATTTCAAGATTTGATGGTTTACCATATGATATTATGATGAACTTATCAGTGTATCAAAAAACGACTAATGAATGCGATCAATGGCGGGGGGAATGAAAACTTTGATCATTTAATAAGAAAAAGTAAAACAACGTATAACAAAGTTAAAAAGTGTTAAGTTAAAAATACATTCTAAAAATATAATATATGTGGATAATAAGGTAAA
This sequence comes from Artemisia tridentata subsp. tridentata, assembly GCA_021014915.2. Lineage (NCBI taxonomy): Eukaryota > Viridiplantae > Streptophyta > Magnoliopsida > Asterales > Asteraceae > Artemisia > Artemisia tridentata. The sequence goes on from CP139503.1 coordinate 373,126,092, forward strand.
TATATATGATGTAATAGATCAAAAGCTGAATAATAACTCGGCCGAGCCTTAGTAATTTTGAGCTTAGCTTGTAAACTAATGTTCAAGCTCGGTTTTTGTGCTTGAACTTTAGATTGATTCACGGAAAAGCTCGACTCAAACGTTCATGTTAAAATGATATCAAAACAACTAACAACTCAATTAATCACCCAACCAACCACCCCTTGGTGATCATAAATCTTTTATTTATAACAATATACACAGACGATAAGTCCCCAACTGGGTGCTTACCAACAATACAATAGAAACCAAGATAGTCCCTCTAATAGGTGCTATCAACTATACAAGACTCACACAGCCTAAACCTTAACTGAAACAATACCAAACTATCAAGATCAAGCATATCTTGATGATACAAAACTTAGACTAAAACCCTATCTAGCTAAACAACTTTGAGAGAGAAACCAACAACTGTGTGAAGAAAAAACTGATGAGAATGATAAGATGAAAACCCTAGCAAAACCCTAGCAGATATGATGTCTTTATATAGCCCATAATTCCACTAAACACCCTGCACTTACGGAAACTAAACGAACACAGCTCAAACATGAAAGTTATAATAAAGAGCTATAAAAAATTTACAATTATAACCCTGAAGGTTCATACGTTTGCTAAGTTGTGTTAGTAAATTTAACACCCCCCCCCCCCCCTCAAACTGATGAACCTGCATATAGATTAACAATGCCCAGTTTTCTAACCATAATACCATGTTGCACAGAACCAAGTGCCTTAGTTAAAACATCAGCAGTTTGATCTTTTGAATCAACCTTAACAGTTTTGATTAAGCCACTTGCAACCTTTTCTCTTACCAGATGCACATCTATATCAAAGTGTTTAGTTTTCTCATGCATAACTGGATTGGCAGCAATCTGAATTGCAGACTTATTATCACAATACAACTCTACAGGCAACAATTTCTCAGAAATACCAAGATCTTTCAAAATCTTAACAATCCACATAACCTCACAAGTAGAAGAGGCCATTGCCCTGTATTCTGCTTCAGCAGAAGACTTAGACAATGCAGCCTGCTTCTTGCTTTTTCAAGAAACTAAATTTCCATTAACAAAAACACAATAACCAGATGCCGACCTTCTAGTAACTGGACACTTAGCCCAGTCTGAATCAGTATAGGCAACAACATTGAAACCACTATGACTTTTACCAAACCCAATACCACTACCAGGTGCCAACTTCAAATACTTAAGCACCCTTAAACCAATATCAAAATGAGACTGTAAAGGAGCATGCATATTGTTGGGTATGCTTCTCGCACCAAAATGTGACAACATATTTGTGATTACATTAGTTATCTTATTTGCCACAAACACATGGACTAAAAGTGTCATTATTGTAAAGTCATGTGTTTTGGCCCTATATATACCCCTCCTAGACTTCACTAGGAGGGTTGAAGCTTGTGTGTGTTATTTCCCTTTTCTTATTATCAATAAACAACCAGGTTTTCCATCTCTCTCACTCTGCACTTGCTCTCTCTAACTTCAACAATGAAGATGATGATCTTTCATCTTCTAAGACCTCCCGATTCATAATAAATAACCAAAACACGATCCATCAATTGGTATCGGAGACATGGTTTTAGTTTTGGTTGATTTGTGTGAATTTTTTCTTGTCAAAATACGTATGGTTGAATCTGTTGTACCATTTCACTTTTTTTTTATTATTTCTATTGGGTCAACAGTTTGATAAAGTTTGAAAGTCTTTAATGATATTACTTTTTCCTGGGCTTACTGTTTGTTATAGAAATTGTGTATATCATTTTTTTTTTTACTTTTCATTATATCATCCCGTGATTATTATTATGGTCGGAAAACTGGTCCCATGAAGATGTGATGGTCGGAAAATATTGTCTAAAATGTTGTTCGATATGTGGTCAGATGTAGCAGTTCGAATACTAGTCAGATTTACTGGTTAATTTGGCCGGAAAACTGATAAAGAATGAGATAGCCGAAAAAGTTATCGGAATATTCGCCGAAAAACTCATCGGAAAAGTTTTTCTCGCATTTGCTTGTAAAGCATTTGCGAGAAACCCTTTTTTCTCGCAATTCATCAGAATCTTCGGAATTGGTACTCGGTGTTTCCTTACTTGTATAAGTTTGTGAAACTACCTCGACTTGGTTTTATTCTCATCTCTTGTATAAGATTTGAGAACATGATTGAAATTGCGAAAATGCTTTTCGAAAATGGTTTTTCGCAATTCATTTTTCGAAAATGCTTTTCGTAATTGCTCTTTCACAAATGCTTTTGCATATGCTCTCGCAAATGCTTTCGCAATTGCCGGTCAACTGGTCAATCGGTCAAACCGGTCAACGGTCAAACGGGTGAACGGTCAAACTCTTATCAAAGTTAAAAAGAAATAAAAGACCATAACTCTCGTTGACTTCATAACTCATCATCAGTCCAACAATATTGACACAAGCAGTGATAACAAAACTTACTACAAGTAACAACAATCGCCAACTTCACCTACCCTCAATCCCATCTCCAATCCACTTTCATGACTCGAATCAAAACTCAAACCGAAATGAAAAATAAAATAATTAGATCTCAGTCACGTTTTTTCGTGTATCAAGAATTATTATCAGCCCTCAACGATTAATAACCATGAAAAAACATACAATCATCGATCTAGTTTGTTGAAGCAAAGCCTCGTTCATTTCATGTCCAAACAAAAAAAAAAGAAATGAAATCTAACAAGCTTGTTAGTTTCTTTCTTCAGTTCGTTTCAACTAAACACAAGAACAATATCATAAAAACCTTACCCGAGACCTATAGGATCTTGAAGCCGAAAAATGCTTTCTTGATTTGGATAAAGCAGAAAACTTAATTACAACAAGGTGAAGGTTCAGTGGAGATTGTTGCTGTGGTTATGTTGTGTTGACTTGTTTGGATGAGATAAGGGGTGATTAGGGATTGAAACAAGAGGAGCGTGACTGATTATCAAAAGGGACGGATTTGTTTTTTTTCTTTCCCAGATCTAATATTTTTTATGTGGGGGCGGATAAGTTATGAGATTAGGGTTGGGGTTGTGTGTTATTGTTATCATTAAATACCCAATTAATTAGGGATGTTGTAGCTTGGGCCGAGTATTAGGGTGGGCTTTGATATGTTGGGTTTAGATTAGTTGGACCAGATTGGCCATGGTATAATATTGTCATTCGAAGTATGTGACCAGATTTTATTTTGACTAATTTTTATTAGCCAAAATTAATAATTGGTATAATATTAGTCAAATTGTTATATTTGAGGTTCGAACGACAAAGCGACTAATTTTCACGGGGATACGATTTTTGACAAGATCGGGATAAAACCATTATCATAGTTCACTTAAACCGTCAAAAGGCTAGTGTTGTGTATTGAACAGCAAGATGTGACTACGGGGATAATTCTTTATTATTTATTTGAGGTTGAAGTGGAATATCACGGGTGCGTGTACTTAGTTTCTTGAAGATATCGGGGTTGGTTGGATGCATGATTCTTCGAGATCCTTGTTCGAGCTTATAATCTTCAAAATGATTAAGACTTGAGTTATCTAGTTATACCTGATGTAAGGAGTTACGTTGTTGTGCTCACAGAGTATATCTATCACTTTAAAGGAGTTACGTTGTAGTGCTCAAGTGTCACACAAAGATGTGGATTATTCAAGATGAATTCATATACAGTAAAGGATGGTTGGATGGGTATATGAATCGACCTATGCTTTAAGGAGTTACGTTGTAGTACTCAGTATAGGTACTTAGTCAGACAATAGTGCAAGTTTAAGTCACAAGTTCGGGTTATTTTACTTCAGTCTCAAGTTCGTAATATTGGGTTTTCTCCATCAGTGGTCACTACAAAAAGCCGTCAGAATGATAATGGGGTCGGTAAAGAGTTAGATGAGAAGAGTATGGAAGAGTAGAGATTTTATCAACAGTTGATTCTCACAGGTTATTTTTGGTACTTCACACATCTTCGACTAATTGGACATACAGGGTTTACGCTGCCTCCGTTTCCATCGTAACCATAGTGTGTATGCTTTCGATTCCGCGAAGACATCGTGGGGGAAGAGAGAGTAGATGTACTTTGACTTTTCTTGCATTTTTTTGCAAAACACTCTTTTTCCAGATGGATCTGCATTCAGGGGGAAGAAATGTGCACATCGGGGACGCATAACAGACTCACGTGATCGAGCTTACAATTTTATTACTACTGGAATACGTCCGCAGAGATGATCAGTGGTTCAGTTTTGTGATTTTGGTGTACTCGTTTCAACTTTCGCAGGTTGTGATGTGCGAAGTAGCCTACTTATGTGAGAAGATCTTGCTAATTTCTTGCATGTTACCCCCGAACAGAGTTTCCGTATTGAGCATAACCGTTACTCAGTACTAGTCAGATTTCCTTGGTGTGGTTCACGATGTCATCTACAAATTCTGTTGCGTACTTACAACCTTCAAAAGTTAGAAGACATGTTAACTACATCAAAGTTTCGAATCTGCTGAAGACGGTTGTCAGTTTGGGGGGAAGCTGATTCAGAAACTTCGCTAAAAAGAAGTATATAAAGAAGCCGTTAAAGACATGCATCATGAATTGGGGGGAAGTTAACCCATTTCATGCATATTACATCGTTTACCAACAAGTGAAGAAAAGTTCTCAAGCCGAGGTACAAGATGAATACAAAGTGCGTCAATTGTCGTCATCCTCAGCACTTGAAGAGCTTATGAAGACCTTTCTTTAGTTGTATTTGTACTTGTAGGAAATGATGTAAGTAATCCCATATGTTGCCACATTGGGGGAAGATTGTTGGGTATGCTTCTCGCACCAAAATGTGACAATATATTTGTGATTACATTAGTTATCTTATTTGCCACAAACACATGGACTAAAAGTGTCATTATTGTAAAGTCATGTGTTTTGGCCCTATATATACCCCTCCTAGACTTCACTAGGAGGGTTGAAGCTTGTGTGTGTTATTTCCCTTTTCTTATTATCAATAAACAACCAGGTTTTCCATCTATCTCTCTCTACACTTTCCCTCTCTAACCCTTACCATGGAGATGATGTTCTTTCATCTTCCAAGACCTCCCGATTCATAATAAATAACCAAAACACGATCCAACACATATGTTGACTTAAGCAATGAACAACATAAGCAATGTCAGGCCTAGTCATAGTCAAATAAATCAATTTCCCTACAAGTTTTTGATAATTGGTAATATTCTTCAAATACTTATCACAGTCTGTTTCTTTGTGAGCTAAAACAATATTTTCTAGTAAGGGTGTCATAATAGGTTTGCAGGCCAACAAACCAAATTCATGTAAAAGCTCAAGACAGTATTTTCTTTGATTCAGACATAAACCATTTTTAGTTTTTAAGACCTCAATACCAAGAAAATACTTTAGCTCACCCAAATCCTTAATTTTAAACTTATTCTTCAAAAACATCTTAAAACTTTTAATTTCAGTTTCACTATTGCCTGTGATAACTAAATCATCCACATAAATAAGCAAGAACAAAACTGTATTGTCTTTAGTTTTAATAAACAGAGAATGATCATACTTAGATTGCTCAAAACCTGCTTCAAACAAGGCTTCAAACAACTTATGATTCCACTTTCTAGGAGCTTGTTTCAAGCCATATAAAGACTTTTTTAACAAGCAAACTTTGTTGTCCCCTTCCTTGAAAAAACCTGGAGGAGGTAACATGTACACCTCTTCATTTAAGTCACCATAAAGAAAAGCATTGTTAATGTCCATTTGAAAAATTTTCCAGTCCATTTGAACTGCTAAACTAATCAGACATCTAACAGTACCCATTTTGACCACTGGACTAAAAGTCTCCTCATAATCAACACCCTCTTTTTGACCAAAACCTTTAGCTACTAACCTATCTTTATATCTTTTAATCTCACCAGAAGATCGATACTTGATTTAAAAAACCCACTTACAGCCAATATATTTCCTTCCGCAAGGAAGCTCAAAAATTTCCCAAGTACGATTTTCATATAAAGCATTCATTTCCTCAGTCATAGCATTTATCTAATTAATATCTGTTCAAGCTTCTTCATAAGAAGAAGGTTCACCAGACTTATTCAAATTTGAAACAAAACAATAATTCTCAACTGTAAGCAAAGCATGATTAGCATATCTATGTAAACCATATTTAACTTTATTATCAAGCACATATTCATTTAACTTAGTAGGCAACTTAGAAACCCTATGAGACCTCCTGTTGCTACCGTCCTCAGACTGAATAATATTTTGAAAAACAGGAACCTCATTTTGATTTTGTAAAGTATTTCCCTCAGAATGATTTTGATCATCTAAGGGAGTTGCAATGTGTTGTCATCATGTCCTGGTTGAGGATCAACTCCAAGTACTGGTTGTTGAAGTATCTGTTCTTCATAACCAGACTCATTAGAGTTGCCTACAGACCCTGGTGGATGCACACTACCTTCTCTACCAGAAACAGATGTTGTATTTTCAGGATGGGACATAAAACTATTTGAATCTTCATCATTAGGAGTTGAAGTTTTGGTTGTTATTTCAGACTCAAAAGAATCAAAGAAGTTTAAACTTGTAACATCTGTATCAGTCTCAGAAATAGAAGAACTATTTTGACTCATTTTAAAAGGAAAAACAGTTTCGTAAAAATTCACATCTCTTGAGTACAATATAGATCTATTTTCAAGACTTAATAGCTTATAAGCCTTTTTACCACTAGCATAACCAATTAAAACATATTTTTCAGACCTCTCAGAAAATTTTTTCTTTTAAAATGGTGGCAAAACACAAACAACCAAAACTCCTAAGATGGACAAGACTAGGTTCCCTACCATATACCATATAAAAAGGAGATTTCCCATTTAGAACAGAGGAAGGTAACATGTTAATCAAGTATATAGCAGTTAAAATACACTCAGACCAAAACACAAGAGGAATCCCCCCCTGAAACATAAGACTTCTAGCTACATTTAGCAGATGTTTCTAGACTATCTTCTGACGACACGTGATACAAGGCAAAAGACATGATCTTTTCTTTTATCTTCTAGAAAACAAGGATGGTATATAACCACATATTATCAGAAGTCAACATGTTTTAAAAGGAACTATTGTCTATTAAGAAAGCAATAATTAGCAAAGACCTTGTACACTGTGTTAGAGACGAGACCTAACATATTTGTGACTTTGGCCCGCAATAGACGGTAAACAAATGATGTAACATGCTTTCCAATTCGCGTGGGCTTTTCTCTTTAATTTCCAATGAAGCAATATTCATCGTTTTGAAAGTAATACGGTGTACATTTGTTGTGGTATATGCCTAACATTTCGGAAAAAAGAACATCACTTCTGTCAAAGGGATCGGTTATTTGTACACCACCAAAAGTGATACCAACACATCTCCTTATTATTATTATTATTATTATTATTATTATTATTATTATTTATTATTTTGCTTTTATTAAAAAACTGTGAAATAAAAATTACGGAACATAAAATAAAAGTTTGACAAGTAAAAAGTAGTAAAACACAAAAATTACGGTGCCGAAAACCATAAAAAATTGTCTTGTCCTGTTAATAAAGTTGGTAAAACTGCAAAAAAAAATGCGAAACATAAAATATAAAGTTTGACAAGTAAAAGTAGTAAAAAACAAAAGAAACGGAACAAAAAAAATCAAAAACTATCTTGTTTTGTCAATAAAGTAACTAATAGAGGGGTAAGAGGGGTAGCGGATAGGAATAGTACCACCCTTTGTCATATTATAAACCTTGAAAAGAGACCAAAAATACACGTTTGCTACAGTTGTTTTTGTGTTTTTTTTTTTTTTTTTTTTTTTTTTAATCTTTGTGTAAAAAATGATCTCTATTTTGAGATGGATGTTGTTGAGCTTCTATTGTTGAATTAGAGCTACGGATCATGTTTTTATGAATCGAAACTAAGCTATAAGTTGAGCTTGAATGTTCCTCAAGCAATAATTAAACATCAAGAGGGCTTATCGGGCAACATAGCTAATGTTTCAAACTTGACGTAGCTTTTGCAAATATAGTTCGAGTCATGTCGAGGTCAAGCTTTTCTCAAAGTTTGTAGCTCTACTCGAAGAGCCAATGCTTACAAACCATCACTTGCTTTCGGCTTGCCAACTAATCTCAAACTCTTAGTCAATGACTCAATGTGTTTCCTGGTCATCAAGCCAGTTAATAAATGCGTACTATTTTAAATGAGATCAGGGTTAATCATCTCATGTATGTCTTTTGAATCTTTTGATTGTATTTTAAACCATAGTATTTTTTATTTTTATTTTTATTATTATTTTTAATAACTAATGTTAGAGCTATGATGAAAATAAAAAACAATGGTTATGTTTAAGAAACATCATTTTTTTCCTCCTAGAAAACAGGTAATCTATAAAACCACATATATTATTGGAAAGTCAACATAAGTGATTTAAAAGGTTCAATAGTCGGTTAGGAGAGGAGAAAATAATTTGTGACTTTGGCCCGTAAATGACGGTAAATAAACAAGAAGCCAAAAACAAGCTTTTACACTAATATTCTTCGTTTTGAAAGTAGAGTCGCTTTATTTTACTTATCTATATTTCACTATTTACCAAGGGATGGATTTCCACCATTTGATCAAAAAGACAACTTTCAATAATAAAAATGGAAAATTACATAAAAATGCATCGAACTTAACACTTTTTGTGACTGTGTGTAGCCAACTACTTTTTTTCTTATTGTGTGTACTGAACTTTCAAATTTTGATCATTGTGTGTATTTTGTGACTATTCTTCCATGTAAAATGACCATTTTACCCTTCGAAATTTGAAAAAATTAAAGGTAAAATGGTCACAAAATACACACAATGATCGAAATTTGAAAGTTCAGTACATACAATAAGAAAAAAAAATAGTTTGTTACACACAATCACAAAAAGTGTCAAGTTCGATGCATTTTGTTGTCATTTACCCTAATAAAAAACACGGAGGGACCATTTTTGTAAATATATGAAACAACTAACTCACCTCACCCCAAACAAATTTCACTATCACAAACACTTTCTCTCTCTAACACCTCACCCCAGACACACAACAAATTTACTCTCTCTCTCTCTAAAAAAGATAAAAAACCTCCACAAAACATCAAAATCAACTAAAACAAACAAAAATGGAACAATCGACGCATATAGAACCAGATCTGGGAAAAAAACGATTCAAAATGAACCGAATCAAACTCAAGATGATCGTACGGTGCTTCCAATTCTTTATTTAGTTGTTATTTAACTATTTGTTGTAATTTTGTTCTTATTTATGGATTTTATTTATGTTTTTGTTGTTATTCATAAAGATTTTTGTGTTTTTTTGTTGATTTTTAGTTGTTTATTGATAGATTAATTTGATGATGTGATGATTTTGTTCTTGTTTCTTGATTTTATTTGTGTTTTGGAAGACACTTATGAGAATTTTTATGAGGATTTTTTAGTTTTTGTGATTATATGAGATATTAAAGGTTAGATTTAATTGAAAACAAGAGATATTATGATCTTTATGTTAGATTTGTGGTGGATTTGTGTGTTTAATTGATACATTGTGCATGTTTCAATAGGTTTTACAGCAAGATTCGAGAATATTTATGGTTGAATCAGCAAACTGAAGAAGCTATGGTTAAACGAAGCACAACATCTACATAAACAAAGTGAAGAAGCTCAAACACCTGTTATATCACCTGTGATATCACACGTGATATCACCTGTGATATCACACGTGATATCACCTGTGATATCACACGTGATATCACCTATATCACATGTGATATCACACGTGGCATCCCTGTGGTATCACACGTGATTCAACAAATAGAAGAAGTTGACATATCTGTGATGTTATCTGTGATATCAAAGTCTCCTCCAAAAAGTTGAACATCATGAGAATGTGATACACTACAAATTGGCAATAAAAGTGTGGTGGTTAGTAGTTATTGAGGGATTGTTGTGATAATATGATGAATGTTGTGATAATATGAGAAATCACAAGAGATATTGAGCTTGTAACATGCTTCTGTTAGATTTGTAATGCATTTATTTTCTTAATTGATAGAGTGTTCATGTTTCGATAGGTTTAACACCGTATTTGACACCAAATATGTATTTATTAGGTCCCGGGCCATATTGCATGATTCCCGAGTTTGTACTACTTTTGGGAATAGCTAAGTGACTTGTATGATCATTTGTATGTAAACTAATAGTATCACATGTGATATTACTCTAAGCTAACTAAATTTTTTTGTTTTTCATTAAAATGTTTCATATCACAAAAGATATAACACTGTCAATTACATATACCAAATATGTATAAAAACAAGAAACAAAACTAATAAAATAAAAAATTTGACATATTCTAAAAATCAAAGAAAGTGTTGCATCAAATTTAACAGAATATCACAAGTAATATAGACATCAAAATCAAACCCGAGTGTTGCATTATTTTTAAAAGAATATTACAAGTGATATAAAACATCAAAATCAAACCCAAGTGTTGCATCATTTTTAACAGAATATTACAAGTGATACCAGATACAAGAACTGTAAGAATCACAAAAATCCTCATAAAAAAATTATTCTAAAGTATTGAGCATAAGTGTTTTTTTTATTTTTATTTTTATTTTTATTTTTATTTTTTTTTATTGAAAAGCTATGAATCACAAGTGATACATCAAACAAAAGAAGAAGAAGAAGAAGAAGAAGAAGAAAAAGAAGGTAAAATTAGACTTTGACTGCAGTAGATCCACCTTCAATGGAGCCGCCTCCAGGAACACCGACTTCGAGCCTACCGTCTCCAAGGTCACCGCCCCCCAGGACAATGCCTAGAGAATACTGGTAACGCACTAGCAGAAACTCTAGGAACTCAAATAACTTATGCCCCATGAGTGTCAATAAATTCATGATGATTAAACGACTTAGGTGTTTTCACACTATTAGAAGCTGTAAACAAAAGTAAGCACACACTAAATTGGGTATCATCATGTAATGATCAAGAACTACTTTCAAGAGGTCGGGGGAACTCAAAATAAAGATTAAACATGGTATTATTAGATTAAAGAATGGGGAGGTGTGTGTGTATTCTAGAGAGAGAAAGTAAAGAAAACACACACACCTCCAAGTTACAATGAGAATCCCACCCTCCTAGTTGAGACTAGGAGGGTATTTATACTATTTTACAAGCCTAACTTTACTCTAATGGCAAGACTAGACCTTGTACTTAATTACTATTGCAATTCCCGAGTATAACATAACTTTAAAGGCTAACAATCTCTCCCCAAAGTGATGTTTTACGGGAATTGCTTACAACGTTCTCTACAAGTAAAATTAAATACAAAACATAAGCGCAGCAGCTCTGAGAATGGTCTTCAAACTTCATTACATCATTCAGCTTGCAGAATCTTCTCAGCTGTCATTTCTTTACTTGCAGAAGAACAATGTGAGCAAATCTAATTAGGGTAAGGATATTGGTGATTAAATCTAGCTTTTCACTCTCCCCTAATTAGTGCTCTCCCCCAAACTGACAACCTTTCTGATGAATGCCCTGAATTCTGAAGAATTCTTTTGATAAATGAATGCCCTGAATTCTGAAGAAGTCTTTTGTTAATTAAATGCATTCCGTCTTTAGTCTTCTAACACGCAGCGGAAAATGTAGAATAGACTGTAGACTTGACCTTCTTCAAGATTGTCCATTCGGGGAAATAGAGTATCAACATCTTCATCTCACCAAATGCATCCCAGTTATCTTTCATATGAGAAATCAGCCCGTAACGTACACATGAAATGATAATCTCCCCCGAAGTTGAAACCGTAGCACCAGAATCAATTAAGATCCGGAAATGCACTTTTCTTTCTCCAGAAACCGTAGCACCAGAATCAATTAAGATCCGGAAATGCACTTTTCTTTCTCCAGGATAGTTCCATCATCACGGGATTTTACACATTTCTCTCCCCTGCTGGTTACGATTTATCGGAATCAGCATAATGGTGTGTACGTGGAGTATTAACTGGAAGCATCTTTTTCATTAAACATATAACCCGTGAGAAGATGTAGATAGACCCAATCTACTAATAATACCATTTAAAATGTCTAACTCTTTATCAACCTCCTGTATAAAAAACAACGGCTTTTTGTAGTGACTACTGATGGAGAAAACCCACTATGACGAACTTGAGACTGAAGTAAAATAACTCAAACTTGTGACTTAAACTTGCACTATTGTTGATTAAGAACCTATACTGAGCACTACAACGTAACTCCTTAAAGCATAGGTCGTTTCATATACCCATCCAACCATCCTTAACTGTATATGAACTCATCTTGAATTATCCACAGCTTTTTGTGACACTTGAGCACTACAACGTAACTCCTTTAAAGTGATAGCTATACTCTGTGAGCACAACAACGTAACTTCTTACATCAGGTATAACTAGACAAATCAAGTCTTAATCATTCTATACTCTGTTGAGCCCGTCAGCTCGAACAAGGATCTCGAAGAATCATGCATCCAACCAACCCCGATATCTTCAAGATACTAAGTACACGCACCCGTGATATTTCACTTCAACTTCAAATAAATAATAACGAATCATCCTCGTAGTCACAGTTGATATGCATTCAAAACTTAGCCATTGTCATTTGATTGTGAATCTTGATCAGGATCTTTTAAGCTATACGTGGTAGTTTTGAGGATGTAGGCCAATAATATTATTTGTGATTTTGGTGTGGTGAGTTTGAAATATGCCATAAAATGCAATTCTAAAGATACTGGAAAAATTTGAGTTTTAGAAATTTTTACGCCAAATTTCACCGAAAAAATTCGAATTTTGGGCCAAAATTTTCACCATTGTACCAGAATTTGAATTTAGCGTAAAAATTGAACGTTAAGTCGCTCATACAAATTAAATTTTACTCAAATTTTCCCGCCAAAAAACTCTTTTTTTTTTTTTTTTTTTTTTTTTTGGGAATACTCGAAGTCCTTTGTAGCTAGTTCAACTCGGAATCTTGAGAAACTCGACAACTTTGAGAAACTCGACAACCTTGAGAAACTCGATAAGATCAAACTCGATAGGAGAAACTCGATAGGAGAAAGTCGATATGAGAAACTCGATATGATAAAGTCGATAGGAGAAACTCGATAGCACAAAGTCGATAACCCCAAACTCGATATGAGAAACTCGATAGCGTTCGAGAAACTCGATAACTTTCGAGAAACTCGATAACTAAGAAACTCGATAAGGAGAAACTCGATAGAGAGAAACTCGGTAGCTACAAACTCGACAACTTCCAAACTTGAAAGCCACAAAGTCGATAACTAGAAACTCGACAGCCACAAACTTGATAGTTCACGAGAAACTCAAAAGATTACCAAACTCGGTAAAACTTCCAGAAACTCGATAAGTCACGATGAACATTAACCGACACACCAAAAAATCACTTTTTTCACCTCAAAACGCCACGATTCGCCCCTGGTTAGCTCTGATGCCAATTGTAATGATCAAGAACTACTTTCAGGAGGTCGGGGGAACTCAAAATAAAGATTAAACATGGTATTATTAGATTAAAGAATGGGGGAGGTGTGTGTGTGTATTCTAGAGAGAGAAAATAAAGAAAACACACACACCTCCAAGTTACAATGAGAATCCCACCCTCCCAGTTGAGACTAGGAGGGTATTTATACTATTTTACAAGCCTAACTTTACTCTAATGGCAAGACTAGACCTTGTACTTTATTACTATTGCAATTCCCGAGTATAACATAACTTTAAAGGCTAACACATCACAACTTAAAAAAAAATCTTTAACTATGATTATAAAACTATAATAATGAAATATCACAAGTGATACTATACATGACATATAATAAAGTTTAAACAGTAAACATCAAAACCTATAAAAAAAAAATATCACAAGTGATACTACAAATATCAAAAGTGATACTACAAAACTACAGTTCAAAGCAAGCATTTTGTTTATTTGTAACTCTTTTATACCCTCTTCATTCCCTCTCAATTTCAGCCTCCAAAAACCAAGACTGATGTCAACCATTGTGTAATAACTGTCACATTACGACAAGAGCATTAAAATCTTAGCCAACTGTACACTAAATATCCTCTTGGGAACTGAACTCACGAAGATATGCGCATACTATAACAATCATGTTTTACCATTCAAGACGAGACCGAAGATGTAAAGGTAGATAACACCTAGGTAATGACCTCCACAAGCATAACAACCAAAATCATTTTACTAGGCACTCAAGATATCATAAATTATTTTACCTTGTCCAATAGGGTGAAAGGGGCCTTGAATGGTTCAAAAACTTTTCCAATAGGTTTTCCAGCATAAATCTGAGAGAAAATTTAGTACAATGTTAAAAAGTATAAATTGCGTAAACGTGCATGATCACGAGCTTCACCACGCATCTCAGAATACATATTTGTTGTGATCTCGACAAAGTTAAAGCATTCATACACCGAAGACATTAATAGAACCTATCTTAACAAGCACTAAGTTTCATAAGAAAAACATTACCGACTGCATCTCCAGTTTCAAGCCAGACAGGAGCTGAACGCCCTGAACTCCGGTTAGCTAATTTATTTCCATAATTCAAACTTCCATGCCCACCATTATAAGCATTGGCCATGACATGAGAGCTTCTATTGCATCCAATGGTTGTATCTTGAGAAGCACATAAAACAACAAAATTATAATATCATCAACTTCAGATATCACTGGTGATACTACACGTATGATATCGAGCAGATTCAAAAACAAGAATCAAACATAAAAATAGCATTCCAATGCAGTTAAAAACAAAAGTTCAACTAACGACTTTATTATTAAGCAAAATTACAGGAGCAGATAACAAGATTATCAAATATTTTTCACTCACACATTTCATCAAACACTTGGTGTGCAACTTCAATAAAAGAAATGTTAAACAACTTGATCCACATAATTAACAACCGATCAACAACATTTTCAACCGCAACAACATCAATCAAATAAGCTTGTGATACAAACGGTTCATTCAAATCAAAAGAAGACATAAAAAAAGGATGATAATGATCGGGAGGTTATGATGAGATGATGATCGGAACGGTGATGCTGATCGGAATGGTGATGGTGATTGGGATGGTGATGGTGATCCAACTGGTGATGATCAAACGGTAATAGTTGATTGGAATAACTATTTTTTGGAGGGAAAGGATGGGAGCAGGTTGGGAGAAAAACACACAATAACAAAAAGAAAAAAAATGAAGCGAATGAAAAAAAAAGAAGAAAAAAATGCTTTATATAGTTGGGAGAATTAAGGTTAAGCATATTAAATATTAGGTTTAATCCCCACTATTAGATCAAACTAAATAAATGATGAGTGTTTGTCCCTTAGTAAGCACCAAAATAAAAGTAAGTGAATGAACTTTTCTCTTGAAATTAATACATTTGTTAATTTTGTATATGCATTTTGGAAGGAAGAAAAAAAAAGACCATCACATTTGTCATGTCTGAATTGATTAAAATCCTTAAAATTTAAAATAGAAAGAAAACCTTTTTTTGCAAACATTTCATTTCTATCATTGTGTAAAAATGATCTTTTAATTATGAACAACTAAGGATCAAGTTCAAACTTGACATAACATCATTTTGGATCGGAAGATTTAATAAATCGGACTTGAAAGAACTTTAGTAATTGAGCTCGAATATTATTCCTTAAGCCAATGTTGAACATTAAGAAGATTTCTCGACAATAATCAATTTCAAATTTGACGTAACTTTTGTAAGTATACAGTTAAAGTCATGTGGTCAGGTTGGATTAAAGAAACTGGTCAATGGTGAAATTGGTATTATTGTGAATTCAAACTAGCTAAGTATAAAACAGAATATATAAGTATAAAAAAAGTAGCTGAAAAAAGACAATGTACTTGATTACAATATAACACGAAATTCAACTGAAAAGTCAAAGCCAAGTAAAAGTCTTTATAATTAATTACCGAATTTCCACAGGCCATAATGAAAGGCATGAATGGTGGAGCGTGCCAAAACCTAGTAGTATAAATTGGTGCATTTTGAGAACTAAACTCAACCATTAATCTCACTTCATAAAATTATCTTCAAAAACTTTATGTTCTTATCAATGGATTCCTCAAATTTGCTCAAGACTTTTTTAGTTTGTACCGTTATTTCCGCCTTCTCCATTCAAGCCACACTAGGTAACTTCGTTATATCTCGTTCAAGTTATATATTTTTTGTATTAACTGTATTTTCATGTTAATTTATGTAGGAAGCATTGCATGCGAGAATTTGAACAAGGATTCCTGTGCCTTTGCGGTGTCATCAAGTGGGAAGCGTTGTGTGCTTGAGAAGGGTGTTCGAAGAAGCGGCGAGGAGGTGTTTGTTTGTAGTACATCACAAATTGATACCGATAAGTTGACAAATTGGATTGAAACTGATGAATGCCTTGAAGCATGCGGGCTTAACCGTAATGTCCTAGGCATTTCATCAGACTCCCTTCTTGAGTCTAAGTTCACGGAAAAACTTTGCACGACTCGATGTTACAATGGTTGTCCCAACATTGTTGATCTTTACTTCAATCTTGCCGTTGGTGAAGGTAAATACGTTATGTTTCGACATGTTTTCTTGATTAAACAACTCAAACGAACATTGGAACTTTTAAGTTATCGTTTCACCTTATGAATGAAACGAGAAATACTCTAAAATTCACGAGAATATATAGTTTAGGACCTCGTCAATCTGATTAATAGATAAGTCTATTAACCATCTCTTGTTTATTTCATGGAAGGTGTATATTTGCCTAGCCTATGCCAAACACAAGGAGATAACAAAAGAAGAGGAATGAGTGAGATTAGGAGCTCCGGCTTTGTTGCGCCTGGACCCGTGGTGCCAGTGAAACTTATAACTGATGGTTCTCCCGCCATGGCCCCGTCCCCCGCATGATCCTATTAGTTATGCCCGACGGCCGACGCTTAATGGAATGACCATTAATCTTTGATAAAGCCATTAGGGCGTCACATGTATGCTTATAAAAGCACACTCTCACCTCATTTCTAGGTGTCCCTCAAGTAGTGTATAGGTGAGTGTGTGCGCTTTATGTTTGTGTTTTGTATTTGCTTCTCTTCCAAGCTAATATCATATACACTGTTTTAATATACAATGGATCCACACTCTTCTCTATATTTCTCTTCTTGATTGTCTTGATTTGCATCGAATAAGCATAAGTAGTTTGTGATAAAGTAGATAGCTTAGTTCTTACAATCCTATTACTTAAGCCCGACGGCCGACGCTGAATGGAATGACCATCAATCTTTGATATAAGATCGATACTCACATACTCGCTAATGATACTGAAATAAGGATCGTCCATCCAAAAATAAAAGTTGTGTACTTTTTTAGTGTAACCCTTATACCAAAAACTGATGATAGCAGTGTTATAAGATCGATACTCACATACTCGCTAGTGATACTGAAATAGCCATGATATTTGGTTATTATTATTTTTATTCAATACACACTCCACAAGTTTTTTGAGCTAGTTATATATTTACGACGTATTGATTTCAAGATTTGATGGTTTACCATATGACATTATGATGAACTTATCAGTGTATCAATAAACTTTGATCAATAGCGGGGGGAATGAAAACTTTGTTCATTTAATAAGAAAAAGTAAAACAACGTAAAACAAAGTTAAAAAATGTTAAGTTAAATATATTTTCAAAAAATATAATATATGTGGATAATAAGGTAAATATATATGATGTAATAGATCAAAAGCTGAATAATAACTCGGCCGAGCCTTAGTAATTTTGAGCTTAGCTTGTAAACTAATGTTCAAGCTCGGTTTTTGAGCTTGAACTTTAGCTTGATGCACGGAAAAGCTCGACTCGAACGTTCAAGGTCGAGTTACGAGATAAAAGCTCTACTACGTTGGACTCCTACTCGAACGGGTGATTTTTGTTCCCTATCCGGCCTCTTAAACCTGGCCCCTCTCATTTTACTCTTATATTCATATCATAGTTTGTTTATTTTTCGTTTGTGGAAATTTTCTCAAGACGAAAGGAGTACTGTAAAGTGAGATGTTACAAAAGAAAATTAGTGCATTTAATGTCATACATCTTATGCTTAATGGGCACGTTCTTGGAAGTACTTTCTTTCTTTGATTTGCATACAAGTAGTTATATTCTTGTATATGCCTAACATTTTGGATAAAAGACATTACATAATTACAGTTTTCTTAATTTAACAGATTAAAGATCGTTAGAAAGATAACAAACATACTTTTTTGTTACAATTTAATCTGATCACTATGGCAAAACGATATCATATGTTCGAGATGGATGGTGTTGAGTACCATTGTCGACTACAATGGATCAAGTTGGTTCTTAACATGGCATCATTTTGGATCAGAAATTTTTATGAATCAGACTCGAAGAGTTATCGCGAAACTAAAATTTGCAAATATAGTTCAAGACTTATTGATCTCAAGCTTTTTTTGCACTTCGCAGCTCTAACCAAAGAGCAAATCCTTACGGGCCATCACTCGTTTTTTACATGCCAACCTTCACAAAGTCTTAGTCAACGTGTTTTGCCGTCATCAAGCCAGGGAAGACTCGGTCACAACAAATTAAACTCGAGTGGATTTGGTCAGCCGTCGGGTTAGGTTTTATTCAAAGTGATTTATTGTGATTTTTAATACTCAACTTTTAGTTATCTATTTTAACAAGCTAATATTGGTGAATTACATATACATTTCCTCCTCATTGTGAGTTAGTAACATTATGTTAGTTGAATTCAAACTAACATAAAATATACGGCTAAAAATTACATGAATCACTATTAACCGGTATATATAAAATACAACAACAATGATAATCAATCTTGCATGAGCGGGGTATGTGGGAAGTAGAATGTAGACAAATAATACCCTTACGTTTAGATAAACCCGAGGGTAAAGAGACTGCTTCTAGGAAAAACCTCCGGCACGTATATGTAAAATAATGTTGCTCAAATTAGATAATGTATATGGAAACATGGCTTTAAATAAGTGATAGGTAAATAGATGTATACAACAACTTAATTGAAACCTACCCCCCCCCCCCCCCCCCCCCACCAAAAGAAAATTGAAAAAAGAAAAAAACCCTCGTATTATTGATTGAGAAGGGATTATTATAACTTTACATTCAATGTTCATATTTACTTCACTTTTACTCCTACACCAACTCACTTATTTGGCCGCCTAAAAACCCCCAGAAAAACCACAACTCACTTATTTGGCCGCCTATCTCCTTTGCAAGCAAACTTCCATTACCATTTTAACTTCCTTTCCTTGTTCATCATAGTTTGGAATATGGTATATGTTTCTGAAGTTAGGATACGGACTGTGGTAACAGTGGCGAGCCAAGAAATCACAACATAGGGGGCAAAATTTTTTTTCATGAACGACAACAAGGGCGAAAATTTTTATACCTTCTAAAAAAACGTCCACAAAGAAAAATAGCTCAAATTGCGCAAAACCACCTTAGGTTACGTAAAAATTGCAGCAAAAGAACAACTTATGTTGTGTTAAAGAGCAACTTATTTACTAAAAAGAAAAACTCTGGCTAACAAATTCAAAAATAAATAAAAAAATGTTCATATAGGTACCAGTAAAAATAACACACAAATACTAGTAATTATTAAACTCCAATTCCCTAAATAATAGGAGTAGTTACATCATGCATTAAATTATACGGGGTATAAATAAATAATTTCTTTGAAAAAAATTGATGTGAATTTTGCATAGATGTATAATAGTATCCTGCATAAATATTTAATAAATCATTTAATAAATATTTAATCTACCAACTGTCCCACACTACCCTTTCTTTTAACAAAGACCCACAGTACCATTCACCCACTGCCCTGTTGATACTTCTTTTTCTATTTCTCCGACCAAACATAACCACCGGAAAAAAAAACTATGCTTTATAAAGGACTCTCTTTCTTGGTAACGAGATGAGCCGAGGGCACTCAGATTATTTACTTGAGGGCACCTGACCAATAGTCCGTGAATTTGACCATTTTTCCTATGTGTTTCGTATGTCGGCAAGAAGTTGGTCGGGGGCATCGCCCCCCACTGCTATCAACGTGGCTCCGCCCCTGTGTGGTAATTCTATTAACCAAGTTTGGATTTGTGCCTAGTGATTTTGTTGATGTATTAACCAAGTTTCTGATACATCTTGCGATTTATGTTGTTGCATTCTGTTCACGGTGTTGTAAAACGAATCGTAGTTACTTTTTTTTTTTTTTTTTGCTTAGTATGTGTTGAAGCTGCAATGAACAACCGCACTCATGATTTATTCAAGTGTCTTTTCGGTCTATACATAATAATTTATTATTTCTCCTTGTACGAGTTCCTCTTGTCGTCATCAACGGATGGGAAGATAAAATACTGGTCATACTACGATAGGGTTTTAATAGCCGATGATAATTCTCCTAGACATTCATCCACCACTATGGCATATGAGCAGTTAGTCTTTTTTGATATAGTAGTAAAAGTCTTTTTTGGATCATGTTGGACCCTTAATAGTGATATCATTGTGTTTATAGGAATAGATTTAATATTCATGCTAGATTTGTGAGAAATTTGGGTGTTTCATGTTAATGGTTACTGTGAATCTTGAAGTTCATAATGCTCACTAGTGAAATCTAGTATGCATTTATGATACATGTATAGTTATATAATTTCCTAATATTGGCCGTAATGCCGTCTGTTTTGAGATTGGGCCTTATGTTATATAATGTTTTGTAGTAAAATGTTTTGTAACAAATAATCTCAATGGGCCTCCGACATGTATTGTCCAAAGCATTTTGGCATATTTTTGTTTTTTTTACCAAATATGTGAGTATATATAATGAGAATTGATTTGCACATTCATGTTTTTTATTGGTACACTCAATTTTACGCATTACATAGTTGTACATTGTTTACATCGTGATTTATCTGCTTGCACAGTTGAGTGTGCAAATCAAAATAAAAAGTGTTCAAAAATCATATCCCTTATAAAGTACCTCTCTCTATAAAACACTTTTCCTCTTAAAAACTATTTAAACCGCCTAAACCGTGAACAATCCTAGTTACAATAATTAACCTACATGGATGCCGAGTGTGGCACGGGCCACACCCAAATTTGGGTCATGCAGTGTATTTTTTTTTCTTCAAAATGTGTCATTTTTGGGTTTGTGCAACCCCCAGTATTTGTGCTATTTTCTTTATAGTGCAACTTTAACTTGGAAAAAAAAATTATCTATGATGCGGATTTTAGTAATTATGATAGAAAAAATTTGTGTAACACCCTCTCGAAAATCCTAAATCCGTCTATGGTTACAAGCATGATGTAGTTTGTAAAAACCTACGCAATATTGTTTGATTTGCCCCAAGACTTTTATTCGATCTATTATTTTAAACTTATAAGTGACTAAATATCTTATCTTAAAGTGATGTTTTTGTTTAAGTTCGCTACCAAGGAGAGTGTGGATCGTGTTCTGGAACGAGGTCCTTGGATTATACGTAACTCGCCTATTATTCTAAAAAAATGGACTTCCACTATTTCCCTTAATAGGAACGAGGTAAACAAGGTACCGATTTGGATCAAAATGCATAAGGTTCCGTTTGTTGCTTATTCTGAGGATGGTTTGAGTTTGATTGCTACGCAAATAAGGAAACCTATTATGTTATATGCTTTTACAAGCTCTATGCGTGTCGAGTCTTGGGGCCGTATTAGCTTTGCTCGTGCTTTAGTTGAATTAAGTGCGGATTCAGAACTAAAAAGCAAGGTTACAATGGCAATTCCAAATGAAGATGGTACTGGTTTTACTACTGAAATTATTAATATCGAATACGAATGGAAACCTCTTCATTGTGGTGATTGTAAATCTTTTGGGCATGCTTTGATTGAATTCCCAAATCGTTTAAAGGAGGCTATTCGTAACGATAATAATGTAACGGCCAATGTTTCTACTACTTTGGATAAGGACAAAGAGGGTTTTACCGAGGTTCAGTATCGGAAGGATAAAGGAAAGAAGGTTGGGGTTCAAATGCCTCAGGAAAAACCATTTCGTGGTATTGATGTGGGTAAAGGGGCTAAATTTAGCCCTTCCAAACCTAAGCATGTGTATGTACCTGTGTCGAAGAAGGCGGTTGCTACAAAGGAGAAAATCGCTAAAGAGGCAAGTACGAGTGGGACGACAGTTGCAACATCAAACCCATTTGATGCTCTTGATATGGAAGATACTGATGAGAATGGTATTCCTTGTACTACTCCTATTGTTGAGAAAATTGGGAAGATTGAAAAGCTTATTATTAAGGGGAAAGCTACTATTGTGGATGATAATGGTTATCCTCTTAAAAAGGTGGATGGGTTTCAAACGACTAGAAAGGAGTTACAAGATCAGCTTGTGAGTGAGTTGAGAAAGAAGGAGCAGATTGCGGCTTCTAAGCCTAGTTCTTCTTCTTCTCCGTATACTTCTTTTACGAAGGTGGGTAACCCATTTTCTAAAGTGGGAGATGTGGTTGATTCTGACAGTGATGATGAGGAGGAGCTTGAGCCGAATAATCCTATGGCTATGTTTCTCGCATCTACAGGCGGCGGTCATGAGCTTGAAAATTATTATGATGACTATGCGGATCGGGTCTATTTACGAGGGCAATTGGATGCCTTAATTTTGTGAACTGTATGATATCAACCTTCAAGATCGTCGTATGAAGTAATTTTGTTTTTGGTAGGTCATAAGATTGACATGTCTTTGTTATGTAGTGTTTTGGTTGTTGCATAATAGGTGCTGTTTTATGCCCATGTAACGGGCCGAGATGAGAGATTCACTCTCATCCGTTATACTTAAATGTTTTTTAGAGTAATATATTTACCAGAGTGATCCCCTTTTAACCAAAAAAAATTGGTATAACCATTGTTAGTGTTAGTTATAACAAATGAAGGTTCATTAATTATATTTCAGACTATCTTCTACTTAATAATATGATACAGGCAGAATACTGTTGGGTTTTCTATTCCCTAACTAGATTAATACGCAGCGGAAATAATAATTAATCTAGAGCAAGTAGGGAACTAAACCCTAAAGGATCTAAACCTAATTAACTAAAAGCAACTTAAAAGAAATAATTAAATAAATAAGAAATAAGAAAATTACTAACCTTTTAGAAAATCGAATTTCTCACACGCGGACCACCTTGGTCGAACTTGGAGGCGAGTACCCAAACGAGAGTACCTCTAATAGCTCACACCCACGAACCAAAAAAAACTATTCTTTCAAACTCCTAAGGTCCCGATACATGTAAGACTCTTATAAGGAGTAGGAAATAGAATGAGAAGATTGGTTATTAAACCCAAGGCATGCCCTTCTATTTATAATGAAACCAAAAGGGTTTGGTTTACCCTTCTGGGCGATGTGGGATAACCACAAAAAACCAAACCATGCCTTGTTACTCCGAATAGATTTTCTCTTTTACGGTTCATCGAGGGCGACCCAAAAAGGACTCTACTTTTGACGATAGTCTCACCAATTAGTTATGAACTTGGACATTAATTCCAACAGTCTCCCACTTGGACAATTCATCAACTATAATTGGTCTAAGCCTATTCCGATCAACTAAGCAGAGAGTGCCAACCAATGCAACTGCCAAACTCTGAATCATATCTTAGAGTCAGCCCTTAGATAAGCGATCAACTATTCCTCTGTTCTACTGATATCGTATGAACCTGAGACATGGATTTTAATCAATCTCCAGGTTCAACATTTTGTTTCTCGATTTTCGATTATTTGACTATATGAGACTACTGAATTGAACACATCAATTTAGTCCCGGCTAGGCCTAGTACATTTAAGTCAATATTTAATCATCGAGGGGCCCATTGATATCGCTTTCCCTTTTAGGCGAAAGGAACAAATAAACTTTGAATACATAGAACTAGTCAACTTATCATGTCATACCTAGCATACCCTTTATAACTGGCATTTACGCACAGCGTTTGAATAAACTAAAGTATAACAGACTTGAAAACTAGAAACTCGATGCATCTCCATTTTAAGAATAGAGGATATTATCATCTTAGAATTACTCGTGATCTCAATCCATGAAGTAATCTTTCTAAGTACGGGTTTGTCCTATACTTAATTCCCATTAAGTACTCATGAGTGTTGCAGCATTCTCTATGCCATGTCTAATCTCTATAGACAATCTACTAACACTACATGACAGTCTTAAATCAATACTTACTTCCTGTAGTATGAACGACTGAGGAGGTTTGAGTAAACTAAGTACTCAGGAAGTGGATTCTAAACATGCAAAAATGAAACACAATGATAAACAATAGTAAATGGTAGTACACTTGCAAATAAACAAATCTCCATTATTTAATCACCAAATCTATTAAGATTTCAATCATTGTTTACAATGTTTCAAATTCAAACTAACAACTAAAACTTTATATTATCTTTCAATCCAATGCTCCAAGCATGTTCATCGTGTCTGGACTTAGCCAATGCCTTTGTGAATGGATCAGCTGGATTATCCTCTGATCGTATGTGCTTCACAATTACGTGTCCTTCTTCTACTTTGCTTCGAACAAAATGGTATTTTCTTTCAATGTGCTTTGACTTTCCGTGATCCTTGGGTTCTTTAGTCAAGGCGACTGCACTCTCATTATCACAGAATATTTCAATCGGGTCTTGTACTGTTGGAACAACTCCAAGATCTCCAATGAAATTCCTCATCCAGATAGCTTCCTTAGAAGCCTCACAAGCTGCAATATACTCGGACTCGCATGTGGAGTCTGCCACAGTATCTTGCTTTGAACTTTTCCACGTCACCGCTCCCCCATTTAGCAAAAATACCCAACCAGACTGTGAACGACTATCATCTTTATCTGTTTGGAAACTTGCATCACTATAACCAGTCACTCTGAGTTCTTCTTCTCCACCATAAACTAAGAACCTGTCTTTAGTATTTCTTAGATACTTAAGAATGTTTTTTACAGCTGTCCAATGACCTTTACCAGGATTCTGCTGATGTCGACTTACCATGCTCAAAGCAAAGGAGACATCAGGCCTTGTACACGTCATGGCATACATGATCGATCCTACAGCCGAAGCATATGGGACTCGACTCATTCTGTCCAGTTCTTCATCAGTTTTCGGACATAGATCCTTACTAATCTTTATGCCATGATGTAAGGGTAGATTCCCTTTCTTAGAATTCTCCATTTTGAATCTTTTCAAAATTTTATCTAAGTACGTGTCCTGACTAAGTCCTATAAGACGTCTTGTCCTATCTCTATAAATCTTTATACCAAGAACAAATGTTGCATCTCCCAAATCTTTCATAGCGAAACATTTCCCCAACCATTCTTTTACACTTTGTAACGTTGGGATATCGTTTCCTATGAGTAGTATATCATCCACATATAATACCAGGAAGACTACAACACTCCCACTGACTTTGATATATATACATGACTCATCTTCACTTCTAGAAAATCCAAACTGTGTGACTTTCTCATGGAAGCATAGATTCCAGCTACGAGAAGCCTGTTTAAGTCCATAAATGGCCTTTTGAAGCTTGCACACTCTTTTAGGATGCGTGGTTTTGTAACCTTACAACAGGTTTTACCTCTCGAGGGATCTCAAGAGGCTTACAACCCCACCAGGCAGTGTACCTGACCGATGTAGTATAGTGTAGTGGTAAGTACGGGGGATTGATCGTTCTCCACAGGGAATAGTGTTCGTTAGGTATGAAAGACTACTCTAATAGGTCTAAGGGTTGAGGAAGATTCTTTTTTATGTTTTTATATTTTTTTATGAAAGCAAGTAAAATCTCGGTTTTGAAGGAGTGGGCGGAATTAGTTGCTAGTCAACTAACCCAAATTACTACGAATGCAAATAAAATAAAATAACAAAAATGAAAATGTGGTGAGAAACTTATGTGTAGAGAAATGTGTTTACTTAGATTTCCTTACTCCCTAACTATCTTTTACCGGTTAATTAGTGTGTATTAGTCGCGTGGATGACGGGTGTATTCCTTAATACCATTCGTGGGGTGGCGTACTTACTTCCCCAACTCTACAAGCTCCTACTTCACTCCTATGTCGAGCCGGCTAGGAAGCTCCTAACATGGGATCACTAGAATTCGCTTGTGCATTAAATACAACCATAAAAACCTTTAGTACGCATTTGGTTCATGTTTCTTAAGACGTTCAAGCAAGTTACCGAATAGGAAGTTAGCCAGTTTTCTTAAGCCTAACATAGATAAACAATCATCCAATACAACTAATAACACACTAATAACCAATAATCAATAGCTAGGTTTCATTAGATCTAAGCAAACACAAGATAAATTTAGCCTAACATGTTAATCAAAAGACAAGAATAAGATAAAATCAAACAACACATAGACATATTGAATGATTAATTGATAACTTATCTTCAATGTAACATGGAAGATCTCAAGGCAAAAAGCCTTGAAAAAGTAGCTAAAATCGTCTTAGGGTTTTCTCCCAAAATTCCACACACTAAGCTCTCTCTTTAATGACAAAAAATTAGAAAACTATATATAGATTTTTGGATCTGACGGCGTCACCTTATGGAGTGTGACGCCGTCACCTCGCCGCTTTTAGGGTTCCCGGATGACCTTCTTGACGCCGTCCCTCTTTAGCTCTTCAAAAATCCATTCTGGCTTATCAAGGCT
The DNA here is from genome assembly GCA_021014915.2 of Artemisia tridentata subsp. tridentata. Lineage (NCBI taxonomy): Eukaryota > Viridiplantae > Streptophyta > Magnoliopsida > Asterales > Asteraceae > Artemisia > Artemisia tridentata. The sequence continues at coordinate 373,152,918 of CP139503.1, forward strand.
TGACGCCGTCGAACCTTGAACGTGACGCCGTCCCCTTTTGATTTAAGCCGTGACGTCCTTGATCAAGTTAAAGCGTGACGCCGTCAGAATTCACATGCTATTTTCACTGGCTCATCATGAGTAAATTTCACGTCCACTTTTTCTTGCCAAGGCATGACGCTGTCCAGAGTAAATTGTGACGCCGTCAAAGGTAACTTTTAGCCGATTTTTGAGACTTTGCCGTTTTCTTCACTTTTATGCTCCAAAAACGTCCAAAATGCCTCCTTTTCCAGATTTCTCCTCAAAAGTACCTAAAATGACAAAAGGAACGATTTAGGGCAATATTTGATCAAATAAATACGATTTAGGGCTTAAATGACCCCTTAAAAGCGGTACACTTTTCGCTTCATCAAATACCCTTACACTTGAGATTTGCTTGTCCTCAAGCAAATGCGCTTTTATTCTAATCAAAATACAAGTTAGGGGTCATTTAATGCAAACATAAAAGTAATTACAACAAATAATCGTTCCACTTCAATCATAATAAGCACGGAGATTACAAACTAGCACCTCACAAGTAGTGTTTAGATACTCACATCTCTCAAGTGTCATCAAAATAAATCTCATAAATGAAAACGGATAATATCTCTCACTACCTGTCATAGCAAATAGATTACCATAGGCTTGGGAAAGGTTCGAAAACCTCCTCCACTAGGCGTAAGCACCTAAGATAAACTATCAAAGAGGGCTTTTAAATGGGTTATAACGTTAGGTGTAGGGAAAAGGAAAACACGGTTTTGTTGGATACGGGATATTTTACTGGTGGCGAGTTAAAAATCTTGATCAATTACATGTACTATACAATGTTGCTAAGCCAAGACTAGACTCAATCTTAAGCTAGAAACGAAATAACAAAATAACAAAAACATAAAAATAAACATAAAATGAAACGGGATGGTAGTCCGTATGTTTTTTCTATTTTTCATTTTCTCATTTTTTTTGTATTTTTCTTGATTTTTTTTTTTTTTTTTTTTTTTTTTTTTTTTTTTTTTTTTTTTTTCATACACTTTTGCCCTACCATCCAAAATAATACATCATAGGGGCATTGCATTCCCCTTACACTTGAACTTTTACATAACTTTACAAATACTAATCTAATGACTCGAATTAAGATAATTGAAAAACTTGGAGTACTTTTAAAACATTTAGCACATATGGGGGTAATAAATGATGTTCTTCCCCATTACTTCATTACACTAGTACTTTACCCATGAGTCCCAATCGTCCCAAAACAATATGTACAAGGATATGACTCGACTTAGCAACCATGTAATCAACTAGATAATTAACTTGGGTTTAAACAAATGTTGTAACAATAATGCACTAAAAATGAGTGCATACAAGGTAGGCTAAGGCGATTTGGGTGTACATTTAAGTGGGGTGTAACAAATTCTTCCTTTAAGTAAAATGCTTAAAGGTCGAAACGAAAAGATAGGCTCTGAGGGGTGTACTAGGGGTATCGTGTACCAAAAATGGGTACAACGCAAAGGGTGTGGGAGAATTACTTGACCAATGTAGCCAAAGTAATTATAACAAAAACACAGGTGTAAAACAACGGGTTAATCCTAATGCCTCTTATCATGTAGTAAATCTAACTACACGAATGTAGTCTCACTTGTGGCCTTGGAATGGTCCTAACGCAAGTTCTAGAATCTAAGTGCTACCGGTACACACATCATAGCATAAATGCTTTTCCTACCAATTCTAGGGGCGAACCTCACATATTTGGGGGTGGAAAATTTTTTAGTGGTACGGTTTTTGTGCTAGTCATATAACTCCTATCCGTGAGACGCTCATTAAGATCAAAGTTTCACTCCTATATGTTGTAAAAATTTTAAATTTGGCACTAAAATTACCTTAACAAGTATTTCTCTCAGTTTTATTACACATCTACTATTAAACAAACAAAAATCAAGCGTAATAGTATTCTATAAAATCGTACTTTTACCCTCCCCTTACACTTAATATGAACATTGTCCCCAATGTTCAAATAACAAGATGTAAAAGTAAAAAGTAAAAGAATGAAATCAAATACTCCCCTGATTCGCTCGGTGGATAATGAAATTACACGGTTAAATCTTCCTCCAAAGAGAATGTTGAAGCTCCATGACTAATGCATCGCCACAAGCTTGATTCAAAAACATTTCCTTGTCCAAAATAACCTGTTAAACCTGAGAAAACAAACACGAAAACCTGCATAACATCGGCGGGAAAAATCTATATATAAGGATATAATGCTTGTGGAATGATAATTTTGCAGATTCCTGGAGATTATAAGTTGGAGATTTTAATAAAAACTTTTTTTTTAAAAACAAAACTTTCAAAAATTTCTGAAAATTAAATCTGACGCCGTCAGGTTATAAACCCTGACGCCGTCAGAAATGACCTGACAAAAATTTTCATTTTAAGTTTCCGGAAAATTTCTGGAAAAACCTTTACCTTACTTCCTGGAAATCCTGCAAAACATCACTATGACTCGATACAAGCATTTGACTCAAACACACACTAATATGTATGTTAATTTATTATTATTACGATTCATGTTAATTTGTGTTGTAATAAACCGATTTAGATTTCCCTTACACTTAACTTTTGCAAAATACCTTTATATGTAGTTAAGACGAAGTTAAAAACAAAATAAAGCATTTTCACAATTTACTTTTGAACATGAATCAATACTAATAAAAATTAAACACACATACGGAAAATAAATAAAAACAAACAAACAAACGAATAAACACACAAAGCAAATAAAACAAATAAAGCTTGGGTTGCCTCCCAAGAAGCGCTTTTCTTTATTAACGAGTCTTGTAGCTAGACTCAAAGTCACGTACATTACGTGACTCCATCATCGGTCACGGTTCCTAGGCCATTCTCCTTCCCGGTTTTATATTCCGGTCCTAATTTCAAACAATCCTTGTAGAAACCGAATATCCTTTCCATAACATAGTCTACTCCTTTACTTCTATCCTCATCATTCCTATAGTAGACCGCTTGCTTGAGCTCCTTCTCAACATTTGACAAGTGTTGGAATTGTTCTATCTTATATGGCATTTGGTAGCTTACTTCATCGGTCTCATCCTTAAATCTAACTATCCCTAAGGAGGGTTCATAAGTCATTCTAGAGACCTCAACAAATGGTTTTCCAAAAACCACTTGAGTCAAGGATGCATCGACTATTGGGCGGATATCTTCTACAATTACAAAGTCGGTGACATAGGTGAAGTTTCCTACATAAACCGGTAATCCCTTAACTCTTCCCGTGAAGTTACTCATCCAACCCTTGTCAGGGAACATCCTATACCCAAGTTGATTCTTCATTATCAAGTTGTAGTGGGCTCTAGTCATGATGTTTATGGGTGATCTAAGGTCGATGTAGGCTTTCCACACATGCAAATGTCCGATGTTGCATGGTATGTTGAGATTAGAAGGGTCGCCTATTTCTATGATTGGTCTACCTAGGAAGTATGGTGCCTCGGGGTCATCGAACAAGTTTGTATGATATGCGCGCTCTTCCTTAGTGGGTAGCCTATTGAAGTAGTCCTCATCATCATCTACTTCTTCAATCTCACTTGTCCTAACTTCCTTATCAACCTCAACTTTCTTATCCTCATCCTTAGGTTCACTATTATCCTCATTCCTATCAATTGGTTTAATAGTGACAATGTTGACAAAGTGGACGTGTTTGGATGAAGAGGGGTCTTTTACTTGGGGTCCGCTATTTGTGTTCCTAGCGTCCTTATGTGGAGGTGATAGCACTTGGTTATTGAGAGCTTTCAACAAGTTGTCAATTTTGTTGGTCATCTCTGTTTGTTGTTGATTGAATTCGGTCTCGAATCTAGCTATCCGAGCTTCTTGAGATGCCATAAATTGGGAAATCAATCCTTCAAAGTTATTGGTACTACCATTGCCGGAAGGATTGTTGTTGAAAGTACGGTTCGAGTTGGAACCGCTTGATTGGAAACGATTAGGTGGGTTGGAAGAATTGGTTTGTTGCGTGTTTTGGTTTTGTTTCCACCTAAGGTTCGGGTGATTTTTCCATGAGGGGTTGTATGAATCACCGTAGGGGTTTGGCTCGGGTTTGAAAGTGTACCACTTGTCTCCCGCTCCGTCGGTACGCGAGGATGCGTAGTCCGCAAAAGCTTGTTCGGGGAGTTCCATGCAATCACGAGTGTCGTGGGGACCACTACATAATTCACATGAAGAAGTGATTTTGTTCACTTGGCTTGAAGGTTTAGGAGCCTCGTAGGATTTCATGAGAAACTTGACTTGGTCTTCAAGTTCTATGATCCTACGGTCGGAAGTGCTTGAATTGTTCAAAGGCAAAGATATTGCCTTGACCGTTTTATTCAAATCACGGGGATCACTCCAACTTTCGTTGTCATAAAGAGCAAGATCCTCTAGGAGAGCCCATGATTGTTCCGCACTTAGATCACGTAGCTTGCCACCGGCCGATTGGTCAATGGTTTGCCTCGTGGAGAGATTGATATGGTCATAGAAGATTTGGACTTGGAGCCAAAGTTCTATGCCATGGTGAGGGACTTTTTGGAGTAAGTCCTTGAATCGAGTCCATGCCTCGTAGAGAGTTTCGCCTTGACGTTGTTGGAACATCAAGATATCATTCCTTAGCTTGGTAGTTCTTCCCGGTGGGAAAAACTGAGCAAGGAAACGAGTGGTGAGATCATCCCAAGAGGTGATGGATCCTGCGGGTTGACGTTCTAGCCACTGACTAGCTTGGTCCCGCAAAGAGAATTGGAAGAGACGCAATCGGGTCGTCTCTCGAGTGGCAACATCAAGGTCTATAGAATCAACGATTTTAAGAAAGTCCTTGAGATGTTGATTAGGATCTTCAGAACGAAGTCCATGGAATGCGCATCCGCTTTGCACCAACCGGATGGTGTCGGATCGCAAGGGTGTGATATTGGCTCCTTGAGTGAGCTCAATGGTGTTTCGATAGCCATGGTGGCTAGGACGGGAATACTCTCCTAAAGTACGAGCTCTAGGAGGTGGTGGTGGTTGTTGTGGTGGTGGGTTGTGGGGGTTAAGGATATTACCATCTTCCATGATGTCGGATGGTATGGTTACGAACAAAGACACGAAGAAAATAGATAGACTAAAGAAAACCTAGAAAAATAAAACAAAAATCTCACTAGAAAGGAATCTAGTGAGTAGACCTAATAGAAATAAAAATTCAACCTAAACAATAACTATTCCCCGGCAACGGCGCCAAAAACTTGATGCGTGGTTTTGTAACCTTACAACAGGTTTTACCTCTCGAGGGATCTCAAGAGGCTTACAACCCCACCAGGCAGTGTACCTGACCGATGTAGTATAGTGTAGTGGTAAGTACGGGGGATTGATCGTTCTCCACAGGGAATAGTGTTCGTTAGGTATGAAAGACTACTCTAATAGGTCTAAGGGTTGAGGAAGATTCTTTTTTATGTTTTTATATTTTTTTATGAAAGCAAGTAAAATCTCGGTTTTGAAGGAGTGGGCGGAATTAGTTGCTAGTCAACTAACCCAAATTACTACGAATGCAAATAAAATAAAATAACAAAAATGAAAATGTGGTGAGAAACTTATGTGTAGAGAAATGTGTTTACTTAGATTTCCTTACTCCCAAACTATCTTTTACCGGTTAATTAGTGTGTATTAGTCGCGTGGATGACGGGTGTATTCCTTAATACCATTCGTGGGGTGGCGTACTTACTTCCCCAACTCTACAAGCTCCTACTTCACTCCTATGTCGAGCCGGCTAGGAAGCTCCTAACATGGGATCACTAGAATTCGCTTGTGCATTAAATACAACCATAAAAACCTTTAGTACGCATTTGGTTCATGTTTCTTAAGACGTTCAAGCAAGTTACCGAATAGGAAGTTAGCCAGTTTTCTTAAGCCTAACATAGATAAACAATCATCCAATACAACTAATAACACACTAATAACCAATAATCAATAGCTAGGTTTCATTAGATCTAAGCAAACACAAGATAAATTTAGCCTAACATGTTAATCAAAAGACAAGAATAAGATAAAATCAAACAACACATAGACATATTGAATGATTAATTGATAACTTATCTTCAATGTAACATGGAAGATCTCAAGGCAAAAAGCCTTGAAAAAGTAGCTAAAATCGTCTTAGGGTTTTCTCCCAAAATTCCACACACTAAGCTCTCTCTTTAATGACAAAAAATTAGAAAACTATATATAGATTTTTGGATCTGACGGCGTCACCTTATGGAGTGTGACGCCGTCACCTCGCCGCTTTTAGGGTTCCCGGATGACCTTCTTGACGCCGTCCCTCTTTAGCTCTTCAAAAATCCATTCTGGCTTATCAAGGCTTGACGCCGTCGAACCTTGAACGTGACGCCGTCCCCTTTTGATTTAAGCCGTGACGTCCTTGATCAAGTTAAAGCGTGACGCCGTCAGAATTCACATGCTATTTTCACTGGCTCATCATGAGTAAATTTCACGTCCACTTTTTCTTGCCAAGGCATGACGCCGTCCAGAGTAAATTCTGACGCCGTCAAAGGTAACTTTTAGCCGATTTTTGAGACTTTGCCGTTTTCTTCACTTTTATGCTCCAAAAACGTCCAAAATGCCTCCTTTTCCAGATTTCTCCTCAAAAGTACCTAAAATGACAAAAGGAACGATTTAGGGCAATATTTGATCAAATAAATACGATTTAGGGCTTAAATGACCCCTTAAAAGCGGTACACTTTTCGCTTCATCAATGGCCTTTTGAAGCTTGCACACTCTTTTAGGATACTTAGCATTTTCAAAACCTTCTGGTTGTGCCATAAACACATCCTCTGTTAGTTTTCCGTTAAGGAAAGCGGTCTTGACATCCATCTGCCATATTTCATAATCATGAAACGCAGTTATGGCAAGCATTATCCTAATTGACTTTATTTTAGCTACTGGTGAGAAGGTTTCCTCATAATCAATCCCGTGGGTTTGAGTATAACCCTTCGCAACCAACCTAGCTTTATAAGTGTGTACTTTCCCATCCATGTCTGTCTTCTTTTTGAAGATCCACTTACATCCCACCGTCTTAAGACCAGGTGTAGTGTCAACCAAATTCCAAACTTGGTTGTCATACATAGATTGAATCTCGCTTTTCATAGCTTCCTTCCACTTAGCAGCCTCAGGGCTTGCCATCACTTCCTTGTAGTTATCAGGCTCATTCAAATCAATTAGTGTACTATCACTAATCTTGTCCTCTTCAATATGGAAACCATAATAGAATTGAGGATCCTGAGAAGCCTTGCTTACTCTACTACTTGTTCTGCGAATGGGTAAGGATATATCATCAGGTTCAACAGGTGTCACCACCTCTTGTTGAGTGTCAGTGTTTACTATAGGTTCTTCATCGGCAGAATCTTGAATTTCTTCAAGGTCTATTTTACTCCCACTGTCCTCTTTGGATATCATTTCTCTCTCGAGGAACGTTCCTCTTCGAGCTACAAACACCACATTATCCTTGGGTCTGTAAAACAAATATCCAAATGACTCTTTCGGATAACCAACGAAAATACACTTTTCAGATCTGGTTTCTAGTTTGTCTTGAGCTTCTCGTCTAACGAAAACCTCACAACCCCAGATTTTGATGTGCCCAAGGGAAGGACGTTTTCCCTTCCACATCTCAAAAGGTGTCTTCGAAACCTTCTTAGTGGGTACAAGATTTAAGATATGGGCGGCTGTTTCTAATGCGTAACCCCAGAAGCTTATTGGAAGTGTTGCTCGACACATCATAGATCGAACCATGTCTAACAAGGTTCTATTTCTCCTCTCAGCAACACCATTCAGTTGTGGTGTTCTAGGAGGAGTTAATTGTGAAACTATACCACAATTTCTAAGATGATCGAAAAACTCGATACTAAGGTATTCTCCTCCCCTGTCGGATCGGAGTACCTTTATCTTTCTGCCCAGTTGGTTCTCTACTTCGTTTTGATACCTTTTGAATACTTCAAAAGTATCCGACTTATGTTTAATCAGATAAACATATCCATATCTACTGAAATCATCAGTAAATGTAACGTAGTAGCGGTTTCCATCTTTTGTGGCTGATCGGAATGGTCCACACACATCCGTGTGTACTAAGTCCAATAATCCTTCACCTCTTTCACATGTACCTGTGAATGGTGATTTAGTCATCTTTCCCAATAAGCAAGACTCGCATACATCATCCGATTTGAAATCGAATGATTCCAACACTCCATCCTTTTGGAGTTGGGCGATGCGTTTCTTGTTTATGTGCCCAAGACGGGAATGCCACAATTTTGATTTATCAAGCTCATTAGATGAACCAACATTTAAAATCACATTGCCATTATCACTAATACATTCAACAGTTTCATATATGCCTTTGCAAGGAGAAGCTTTAAATATAAAACAATCATTTGAATAAACCAAAATATCTCCATTCTCATTGTCAAATGAAAATTGATAACCATCTTTAAACAAAGCATGAAATGAAATAATGTTTCTTGTCATTTCTGACGAATAACAGCAATTATTTAAATTTATCCTAACTCCAGACTTTAGCATGAGCTCGAACTTTCCAATCTTCGTCACAGGTGTAATTTTCTTGTTTCCCATGACTAAGTTGAGCTCTCCATGCTTCAACTTCCTACTTTCCTTTAGACCCTGCAATACAGTGCAAATGTGAGTACCACACCCTGTATCCAAGACCCATGAATCAGAAGTTGTAGTATTGTGGAGTTCGATCATAAACATACTTGAGTGACTACTCTTTTCGACCTTTCCGTCTTTGAGGTCCTTCAGATATTTTGGGCAGCTACGCTTCCAATGTCCCTTTGTGTTGCAGTAGAAGCACATTGCTTCCTTTGGATCACTTATTGGTGCAATCTCAGATTCAGCCTTTCTCTTAGACCCATGATCGGACTTTCCCTTTTTGGCCTTTCCTTTCCAGTTGGAATGAGAAGTCTTTCTTTTCTTTGCATTATGACCTACAGTCAACACAGGAGTCGCTGAAGTAGAGGGCACATCAATCTTCTTGATCCCTTGCTCAGCGGTTTGCAACAAGCTATGGAGTTCCATTATTGAGGTCTCTTTCCCGTTCATTTGATACGAGAGCACAAACTGATTGTAATCAGCTGGCAGACCAGATAGGATTATGTTGATAGAAAGCTCAGTATCGAATACCATGTTCAGAGATTCCAATATGTCAAAGTACCCTTTCATCTCTAAGACAAAAGCACAAATAGAGGCTCCAGGTTTCGGTTTGCAAGCCATGAGGGATTTAACAACATCAAGGCGTTCCTTGCTTGCCTTTGCCTGAAACATTTCTTTGAGCTGTTGGTTCATCTCATAAGCCCAAGTGTTCTCAAAAGTCTTTTGCAGTTCAGGGCTCATGGAAGATGCCATGATGCATGACACTTTGTTCGCATCATCATAGTGCTTTCGGTGAGCTTCAATCTCTTCTTGGGTTGAATCATCATCGATTTTTGGAATTTGCTCATCGAGAACATACTCTTTGTTCTCGTACCTTAGGGTGAACCTAAGGTTTCGCATCCAGTCCATATAGTTAGGACCGGTGAGTCTTTCCCTCCCAAGAACTGAGAGTAATGAGAAGTTCGAGTTATGTGTGGGATTGGGAACGGGAGGATTGACACCATTTTCTGTAGACATCTATAAGATAAAAAAGTTTTAGTTTAGCATGAATATTCCTTAATCAATTACCCAATTTTATATTAAGGCTAGGATCCATATTTTGGATTCGTTTGTGAAGAGGGTTGCCGTAATCACATTACGAATTTATTTTAGGTAGACAATGTTTTTGTCAATTTCATTCTCTATGAAATTCCTAGTTCTTTTGAGATTCATTGATTCTGATCAATGGCATGTTAATCTCGGATATCCTCATCTACTATTCATGACTGGGTTGCCGAGGATCATGAATAAGATGGTGAAATTAACCATGCAAAACCCGCGTGGTACCCGGCTCGAGTCAGCCCGAGAATCGCGAGACCCACATCACCTTTCACTTATGTTCTCTTATTAATGTGCCGGTAAACCACACACGCTCCATTAACAGCCCATATGATAGATGTGCGGTTTTCATGGGTTAGCATACTATTCATATTTTCTATATATCTAAAACGGGAATTTTGTTTTAGTACTTTTATATTAACACTTTTAATATATAGACATCATCCTATCAAAAGTTCTCGGTAGCTCCATTGAACGCACAAAGAAGTAGAGAAGCAGGTCAGCGACCCGCCTTATACCTCTCTTATAGTTTGTTCACTATGGGTGAGCCGATCTCATTCAAATTGACTAACGACGTACTTAGCTTTAGTGATACATATAATATAACAATTATATATAAGGTTTCATTTAAACATTTTAAACTTTTGGGTTCTATTTTAAACATTTTAAAATATAAGGTTCAAAATGTAAATTCATATTAACATTCAAATATCATAAGACAATAATATAATATACAATTATTATTTACACTTATCACATGTTAACAATTTACTTTTTAAGTGCTAATAGAATTAGGCTAAACCGCTCTGATGCCACTGTTGGGTTTTCTATTCCCTAACTAGATTAATACGCAACGGAAATAATAATTAATCTAGAGCAAGAAGGGAACTAAACCCTAAAGGATCTAAACCTAATTAACTAAAAGCAACTTAAAAGAAATAATTAAATAAATAAGAAATAAGAAAATTACTAACTTTTGAGAAAATCGAATTTCTCACACGCGGACCACCTTGGTCGAACTTGGAGGCGAGTACCCAAACGAGAGTACCTCTAATAGCTCACACCCACGAACCAAAAAAACTATTCTTTCAAACTCCTAAGGTCCCGATACACGAAAGACTCTTATAAGGAGTAGGAAATAGAATGAGAAGATTGGTTATTAAACCCAAGGCATGCCCTTCTATTTATAAGGAAACCAAAAGGGTTTGGTTTACCCTTCTGGGCGATGTGAGATAACCACAAAAAACCAAACCATGCCTTGTTACTCCGAATAGATTTTCTCTTTTACGGTTCATCGAGGGCGACCCAAAAAGGACTCTACTTTTGACGATAGTCTCACCAATTAGTTATGAACTTGGACATTAATTCCAACAAATACATGATCTTTTATTTTATCTTCTAGAAAACAAGGATAGGTATAAGTTGTATAACCACATGTTATCGGAAGTCAACATGTTTTAAAAGGTTCTATTGTCTATTAGTCTCGTAAAAAGGAAGCACGCAATAATTATCAAAGACATTGTACACTGTGTTAGAAACGAGGCCTAACATATTTGTGACTTTGGCCCGCAAATGACGGAAAATAAATAATGTAACATGCTTTCCAATTTCCATGGCCTTTTCTCTTTACTTTTCAAAGAAGTAAGGAGTATGTATATTCATCGTTTTTAAAGTTATACATTTGTTTTGGTATATGCCTAACATTTTGGGAAAAAGAACATCACTTTTTTCATACTAAAACAGATTATAAACCATGAAAAGAAACCAAAAATACACGTTTGAAACAGTTTCTTTTTTATCTTTGTGTAAAAAAAATGATCTCTATTTTGAGATGGATGTTGTTGAGTTTCCGCTGTGGACTTAGAGCAACAGATCATGTTTTTATGAATTTGGATTTGAATGTTTTTATGAATCAAAACTAAGCTACAAGTTGAGCTCGAATGTTCCGCCCTCAAGCAAAAATTGAACATCAAGAAGGCTTATCGAGCAACATAACTAATGTTGCAAACTTGACATAACTTTTGCAAATATAGTTCGAGTCATGCGGAGCTCAAACTTGTCTTGTAGTTTGTAACTCTAGTCGAAGAGCCAATGCTTACGAACCATCACTAGCTTTCAGCTTGCCAACTATCTCCAACTCATAGTCAATGTGTTTCCCGGTTATCAAGCATGTGAAGACCAGCTCACGGCCAAGTCGAGTAGATTTGGTTACTCTTCATGTTGGATTAAGAAAATTGGTTTGAGGTCTAACTGATTATATTGTACTACGTAACATTTAGTTATATTTGTTAAATTTTGATAAATTATACCATCGTATCTTTATAGTCAATTAGTAATGTTTCCTTACTAGCTCGGTTGGCCACCAAGGTTTCCTTAAGATGCCTTGGGGAGGGGATGTTTGGCAAGGGGAGGTCTCAAGTTCGAGTCCCACCTGGGACTTTTACCCCTTTAGGCGATAGAAAGGAGTAACAGGCGGGTCTCAGGGTCAACATACTGCCCAATTGGATGTCACTGATGTACCTGAACCACTAACAACTAACAAGCCGTTCAAAAAAAATTAGTATTGTTCTATAGCTTAGTTCAAAGTAGGGTGTTCATCGGTTCGATTATCGGATTGTTCGATTTATTCGGTTAGATTATTTTTTTGAGTAAAACCGAAAAACGAACCGAACCAAATTCAAACTAGATTAAATCAATCCGAAAACCAAATTCGAGTTCGGTTCGGTTTTTGGGTTTACCCGAATTACATAATTTATATATATTTTTCATTTAGTTATATAGATTTTTAAAACAAAAAAATAAACATTTAAGCTAAAACTGCGAGAACCACTTATATACTCCAAATAATGCATAGTGTGCAACATATCAATGCAAAATAACATTTTTTTAATATTAAACATTTTTATTTAATCCGAAAGGGTATAATAGTAAAAGAAGTTTTTTTTTTTTTTTTTTTTTTTTTTTTTTAAGAAATGTTATTTTCCAGATTTAGTGCATACATGTTTTTAAGCTAGCATGTTTAGTGCATATATGTTTTCTTTAAGATGACATATTTCTAGATTTAGTACTACAATATATGATTTCAGAAATAGTTAGGCGCATATGGGTTTTTTAATATAATGAAATTTATAACAAACCAAGAACAGAAATGTCATACACAAACTTCGATATCGATTGAAACACAATTAAAATACAAATTTCTCAAAAGCATAAATACATGAATCTAATCGATTTATACACGTGAGCACTAATAAATATTCAACACAAAATGGACATATGTGCACACGCAAATGTTATCATCATTTTTAGAAGTCGGACATATATGCACACGTGTAGCCGTCAACATTTTTTCAAAAGTCGGACATATATGCACACCCGTAGCCATGAACATTCTTGTAATTATACCTGATACAAAGAAAAGTACAAAAATTAGCAACAATAATTTTATTAAAACATACATGTTTTAAGCATTCCGTTTATAAGTAATCATTTTCTAAAACATACCTGTTTTAAAACATACATGTTTTGAACAGAACATACATGTTTAAAAACATCATGTTCTCAAACATATATTGTTTTCATTAATTAGATCCCACTAATTAAAATATATATGTTTTGAACAATTATGTTTTGAACATACATGTTTTGCACAATTTAAATCAACCTACAAGATTAAAAATCATACGAAGCAACCTTATGTGCATACATGTTTTGCACACTTTAAATCATACGAAGCAAAATAATGGTGACTAAACCCCTACAAGATTAAAAAAAATAACCTCAAACATATTGCTTGAGAATCTAACCATTTATTTCGATCTAAAACCATGAACTTTTTTAAATGTACTTGAAACATATATATGACATAAGCATACAATCACAAACGTTTATACAACCTTTAACAAAATTAGAACTTTGATCGGACATGAAAGAAATCGCAGAGGATTATTTCACCTAAAAAACATATGCATGATGGGCTCTAAAAATACAAAACCATAAACCGATATATCTTTAACACTACGATGTACCAAAATCAATTCTATCAATCTAGAAGATTCAAAACCATGAACACGTTGAGAAAAAAAAATTATTGGATCGAAGTAAACAAAAAAAGGCGAATAAAAAAAAATAGTCGATTACCCTTTTTATGTGTAGACCAATATCGATATCAAATATATAATACTTTAATCATCAGTAATCACTTTTGGATCCCATGAGAAATAAAAAGGTGTACGAATGTGTGCAAGATTGATAGACAGTGGAAGAGGCGGCATATAGTATGATCCTTGTCCAATCTATTCCCATCCGGAAGACTTTAACACCAGTGTCTCTAGCAAGCTTTATTTCCGTATCAAGATCAGACCAAAACCTGGAACAGAGAGGCGGCTAGGGTTCTTGAGGAAGAGAGATCAAAAGTGAAAGAGAGTAGATCTGGAAAAAAAAAAAAAAAAAAAAAAAAAAAAAAAAAAAAACACCTCGGGAAACTGTTTTTGTGATATACGGAGTAATCCTTTTTTTTATGGAAGAATTTAATTCCCATATTGCCCATAATTTAATTTTTTCTTTGAAATTAAGTTACATGTATTTTCAAAAATGTCATTATGCATTGACATGATATACATTATGTATTATTAGGCTATGTGTAATGGGGCGTGAATTTCCCAAATTTGCCCCATTTAGCGCCCAATTCGCTCCCCCCTCCCATTACACAGGGGCGCCAATTGCCCAAAAAATTCACACGGCACCATTTGAATTACGCCCTTCCCCTTTGTACTTTTCAAAAAAATCAACCAATTAGAAACAAGATGGGACGCTAAACCATTACACACTATTTTTTTTCATCATTTGGCGCCCAAGTTTGCCCAAATTTGCCCCATACGATTACACATAGCCTTAGGAGTAAAAAATGTGGTTCTCGCAGATAAGGTGGTTCTGAAAAGAAAGTTACTCTATATATATATATATATATATATATATATATATATATATATATATATATATATATATATATATATATTATGTGAATTGGGTTTTCTGTTCGGTTCGATTTGTGTATTGTCAAAACCATATCCAAACAAAAACCGAATATTTAATTCGGTTCGGTTCGATTTTGGCAAATTCAGTTTGGTTACAAAGTCGGTTTTTTTTATTATTTTTTTTACAACGGCAATTTCAACTATTTCACAACACACAAATCTATCGCAAATGTCCTAAGCAGGACTTGAACTTATAACCATTTGGTTGGGAGCTTCTCACACAACCTGAGGTACCATTGGAACACAAGCCCATTTAGTTCGTTTCTGTTTTCGGCTCCTGTCGATATTACCTGATTTGTGAACGCCCCTAGTTCAAAGTAATTAATTAGTATTTATATATTTACCTAAATCCCTATTTTATTGGAATGTTAAAACCTCAATCATTATAAACGGTACGCTTATGTAGAAAACTTTTAAGTTGGACAATTTATTTGATTGCAATATGATATAAAATTAACTGAAAAATCAAAGCCATGTAAAAGTCTTTTATAATTAGTTACAGAATTTCCACAGGCCATAATGAAATTATAGTGTGGAACAAGAATATTCGGCATGAATAGTGGAGCGTGCCAAAACGTAGTAGTATAAATTGGTGCATTTTGAGAACTAAACTCAACCATTAATTTCACTTCATAATATTATTAAACATATAAGAGTAACAAATCTATTTTTTGACCATCTACATATCTTCAAAAACTTTGTGTTCTAATCAATGGATTCCTCAAATTTGCTCAAGACTTTTTTAGTTTGTACCATTATTTCCGCCTTCTCCATTCAAGCCACACTAGGTAACTTCGTTGTATCTTGTTCAAGTTATATATTTTTTGTATTAACCGTATTTTAATGTTAATATATGTAGCGAGCATTGCATGCGAGAATTTGAGCAAGGATTCCTGTGCATTTGCGGTGTCATCAAGTGGGAAGCGTTGTGTGCTTGAGAAGGGTGTTCGAAGAAGCGGGGAGGAGGTGTTTGTTTGTAGTACATCACAAATTGATACCGATAAGTTGACAAATTGGATTGAAACTGATGAGTGCCTTGAAGCATGCGGGCTTAACCGTAATGTCCTAGGCATTTCATCAGACTCCCTTCTTGAGTCCAAGTTCACGCAAAAGCTTTGCACGACTCAATGTTACAATGGTTGTCCCAACATTGTTGATCTTTACTTCAATCTTGCCGCTGGTGAAGGTAAATACGTTATGTTTCAACATGCTTTCTTGATTAAACAACCCAAAAGAACATTGGAATTTTTGAGTTGTCGTTTCTACCTTCTGAATGAAACGAGAAATACTCTACAATTCACAAGAATAAATAGTTTAGGACCTCGTCAATCTTATTAATAGATTAGTTTGTTTCTTTTTTTTTTTTTTTTTTTTTTTTTTTTTTTTTTTTTTTTTTTTTTTTTTTTTTTTCAATAGTCTATTAACCATCTCTTGTTTATTTCATGGAAAGGTGTATATTTGCCTAGCCTATGCGAAACACAAGGAGATAACAAAAGAAGAGGAATGAGTGAGATTAGGAGCTCTGGCTTTGTTGCGCCTGGACCCGTGGTGCCAGTGAAACTTGTGACTGATGGTTCGCCCGTCACGGCCCCGTCACCCGCAGGCTTTGTTGCGCCTGGACCTGTGGTGCCAGTGAAACTTATGACTGATGGTTCTCCCATCATGGCCCCGTCCCCCGCAGGATCCTATTAGTTAAGCCCGACGCTGAATGGAATGACCATTCATCTTTAATATAAGATCGATACTCACAATCTCGATAGTGATACTGAAATAAGGATTGGCCATCCAAAAATAAAAGTTGTGTAGTCTTATAGTGTGTGTTTGTTTTTTCAAAAAATGTCTTACTAGCTTCTTACTCTTACCGAGTTAGAGACGGTAAGAGGTGGTCAGACATTAGTGTTGTTTGTCTTTTTCTTTTGAGTTAGACCCGGTCAAACATATGACATCATACTCAATAAGAGGTGGTATGCTTGTCTTATTGCCTCTTACTAGATAAAAGATTGAATACTTGTGTTAATATAATATATTTGATGGTTTATTAACTATGTTATATTTAAGAGATTGAACATTTATTATCGCATTGCGTTGGTTTAATAAATAAATTGCAGAAACGAGCACTTAAAAACATTCGGACAATCATACAAAAACAAACAATATTACTTCGTTCAGATTTAGACTTTCTAGCCAACTCTTACCGGTAGATGTGGTAGTCAGATTCAGATTTAAAACATTTTAATGAAACAAAGACACCCTAAACCTTATACCAAAAACTGACGATGTGAGTGTTATAATAGCCATGATATTTGGTTATTATTGTTTTTATTCAATATACACTCCACAAGTTTTTTGAGCTAGTTATATATTCACGGAGTATTTGATTTCAAGATTTGATGGTTTACCATATGATGAGCTTATCAGTGTATCAATAAACGATTAATGAATGTTATCAATAGTGGAGGGAATGAAAAATTTGATCATTTAATAAGAAAAACTAAAACAACATATAACAAAGTAAAAAATATATGTGGATAATAAGGTAAATATATGTGACGTAATAGATAAAAAAAACTGAATGATAACTCAGTCAAGTCTTAGTAATTTTGAGCTTAGCTTGTAAACTAAAGTATATCCGTCCTCTTAAACCTGACCCCTCTCATTTTACTCTTATATTCATATCATAGTTTATTTAGGGTGTGTTTTTTTTATTAAGATGTTTTATATCTGAATTTATCTTACCGGTAAGAGGGGGCTAGAAAGTCTAAATCCGAACGAAATAATGTTGTTTGGTTTTGTATAAATGTATAATTGTCCTAATGATTTTAAGTGCTCGTTTCTGCAATTTATTTATTAAACCAACGCAATGAGATAATAATTAACTTATGTAAATATGAAACAAGACTTTTTATCATAAATATAACATAGTTAATAAATTATCAAATGTATTATATTAACACAAGTTTTCAATCTATTATAGAGTAAGAGGCAATAAGACAAACCCCCCCCCCCCCCCCAATACCTCTTATTGAGTAAGATGTCATATGTCTGACCGGGTCTGACTCAAAAGAAAAAAACAAACAACACTAATGTCTGACCACTTCTTACAACCTCTGACTCGGGGGTGTGTTTGTTTCAATAAGATGTTTTAGGTCTGAATCTGACTACCACATCTTACCAGTAAGAGGTTGCTAGAAAGTCTAAATCTGAACGAAATAATATTGTTTGTTTTTTTATAATTGTCCGAATGATTTTAATTGCTCGTTTCTGCAATTTATTTAAGTAACCTATGTAAATATGAAACAAAACTTTTTATTATAAATATAACATAGTTAATAAACCATCAAATATATTATATTAACACGAGTCTTCAATCTCTTATCGAGTAAGAAGCAGTAAGACAAGTCCCCACCTCTTACTGAGTAAGATGTTATATGTCTAAGTGGGTCTGACTCAAAAAAAAAACAAACAAGCAAAATGTCTGACCACCTCTTACTGGTAAGAGTAAGAGGGTTAGTAAGATTTTTTTTTTTTTTTTTTTTTTTTTTTTTTTTTTTAAAAAAAAAACAAACACACAGACATTTTTTCAAAAAACAAACAGACCCTTATATTTTGTTTGTGGAAATTTTCTCAAGGCGAAAGGAGTACTATAAAGTGAGATCTTACAAAAGAAAATTAGTGCATTTAATGACATACTTCTTATGCTTAATGGGCACGTTCTTGGAAGTCCTTTCTTTCTTTGATTTGCATACAAGTAGTAATATTCTTGTATATGCCTAACATTTTGGATAAAAGACATTACATAATTACATTTTTCTTAATTTAACAGATTAAAGATCGTTAGAAAGATAACAAACATACTTTTTTGTTACAATTTAATCTGATCACTATGTAAAAACAATATCATATGTTCGAGATGGATGGTGTTAAGTATCATTGTCGTCTACAATGGATCAAGTTGGTTCTTAACATGGCATCATTTTTGATCATAAATTTTTATGAATCAGACTCGAAGATGTAAGCTACTAGTATTCGAACTGATCGAGCTTGATGAACATCAAGAAGAGTTATCGAGAAACTAAAATTTGCAAATATAGTTCAAGACTTATTGATCTCAAGCTTGTTTTGCACTTCGCAGCTCTAGTCAAAGAGCAAATCCTTACGGGCCATCACTCGTTTTCAACATGCCAACCATCACAAAGTCTTAGTCAACGTGTTTTGCCCTCATCAAGCCAGGGAAGACTTGGTCACAACAAATTAAACTCGAGTGGATTTGGTTAGCAGTCAGGTTAGGTTGTATTCAAAGTGATTTATTGTGATTTTTAATACTCAACTTTTAGGGTGTGTTTGTTTCATAAAGATGTTTTAGGTCTGAATCTGACTACCATATCTTACCAGTAAGAGGTGGCTAGAAAGTCTAAATCTGAACGAAATAATGTTGTTTGTTTTTTTATAATAGTCCGAATGATTTTAAGTGCTCGTTTCTGTAATTTATTTAAGTAACTTATATAGATATGAAACAAGACTTTTTATCATAAATATAACATAGTTAATAAACCTTCAAATATATTATATTAACACGAGTCTTCAATCTCTTATCGAGTAAGAGGCAGTAAGACAAGTCCCCCACCTCTTACTGAGTAAGATGTTATATGTCTAACTGGGTCTGACTCAAAAGAAAAAAAACAAACAAACAAGTAAAACGTCTGACCACCTCTTACTGGTAAGAGTAAGAGGGCTAGTAAGACTTTAAAAAAAAAAAAAAAAAAACATCTATTTGAACAAGCTAAGATTGGTGAATTACATATACGTTTCCTCCTCATAGTGTGTTAGTAACATTATGTTAGTTGAATTCAAACTAACATAAATTATACGGCTAAAAATTACATGAATCACTATTAACGGTATATACAAAATACAACAACGTACAACGATACCCAATCTTGCATTAGCGGGGTAAGTGGGAGGTCGAATATAGACAAATCATACCCCTTCCTTTAAATAAATCCGAGGGTAAAGAGACTGCTTCTAGGAAAAACCTCCGGCACGTATATCTATACTCCCTTATAAAGAAAATGCCCCCTTGTTGAAAGTTAGAAAATTTAAGACATGCGAAATGACGAAAATACCCTTCTTAATTCTTAACTCCCCATATAACTCCTCGTATCTTAACTCCTCATATAACTAGCTCCTCATATTAAAAAAAACACACACACACACACAAACACAAACCCTACGCTGCCTCCACCTCCAGACGCCGCCACCTCCACCGACGCCACCTCCACCGACGCCACCTTCACCGACGCCACCTCCACCAACGCACCACCGAAACCTATATATTTTTAAATTTTGAGGTATTTTAATAGATCTATTGTTTTTTCTCATAAATCTATAATTTTTTTCGTAGATCTATAGTTTTTTTATAGATCCATACATATATTTTCTAGATCTATTGATTTTATTTGTAGATTTATATGTTTCTTTTTGTTAGTGCCGCCGGAAATCGTTGTGCAGAGGGAGAATGACAGCTGCAGAAGCTTGGGGCGATTTAGACGGTTGGTTGAGTGTTGACCCCGATAAAGTTAGATGTCTTAGCTTAAGCGGGCAAGAGTTTGAAAAGGCTGCAAAAACTTACGGGCTGCAGATCGTCATGTATTGTCTAATTTATTCACAAGTATATAACAATTCAATTGGCTGCTCATTTGAACAATTTTTGTATTTGTTAGCTCATGTTTAAACTGTCTGTGGTTGACCAATGACAATGGTTTTGCTCACAAGTAGAGATTTCTTGATCTTCTTGCAGATTAAGAAGAAACTGCCTAAGGTTAATCCGAGTCTTGCAAAATGTATTTTTGAAGATGAGGAATTAGAAGCCACTAAAAAGGATACTGATACTGTTGATCTAAGAAAGAAAGGACTGAAGAGATATTATTTTTGAATGAGGTATGATAATACGAGAGATATTTTTGAATGTTTTTTTTTTCCAAGTGAATATTTCAAGAAAACCAAGTTTAGTTGTATCTTAGTTGTATGGATTGATAATTTGTTTAAAACATAACTAATTTTTACTCCCTTTATTATTTCTTGGAGCCCTTGGTGACCAGTACCCAAGTCCTGACCCGCCCATTTTGCCCCCTTTACTTGATGTTCAAATTTATTTATTTTTAAACAACAATTACTTTTTTAAATATCGATGGGTTTTTCTGGCAATCTGGCCTAAAAAAAAACTCTTTACATAAATCGGAAATCAGAGCACACTTGGTCATGTTCTTATTCACTTAGCCATTCATTGCAATATGGATTTGAGGTATCTTTTGGTTTTTGTCTCATTAATAAATACATCCATCTCTGAAATCTTCTGGTTTACTGAAATCTTCTGGTTTAGGGATTAAACTTTGATGCGCCTAACGAATCAACTATTGAGGAAAGTAATGCACTGGCTCTTGCCATTGTTCCTTCTGGTAAGAAATAGTTGGACTATTATTTCTCAAATGTCTTTTGTAATATTATTGCAAGCGATCTTTTTATGTTGTTTAGTGACAAGTTGCATTTCTTTTTTCCGTAGATACTACATCTTCTGGATCTGCTTTTCAACCAAAAGATTTTGATACATATGTTTGGGAACTTGCTCTGGTCACCACTCCTAGCACTGATATCTCTTCGGTCCAGGATATGCAACTTCGGTCCAGGATATACATTGTTGTTATTATGTATTAAATTCAAAGATTTGATTGGATCTTGCTTGGTAAATTGTGTTGGTATAATAAATGGGTTCCTTTCAAGGGTGGCACATTTTTCAGAGGCCAAACACGCTTAGAGCAGTATGCAATTTTCACTCTACATTTGCTTTTTATTTTCATTTAATTTTTTTACAATTTTTTCTTTATCTACTCTTGTAGTTGTGTAAATTTGTTTATTAGCATATTTGTAGTTGTGTAAATTTGCTTTCAAGGGTAATCCTCCACTGCCGCCATCTGGACATGTGGTTGTGTAAATTTGTTTATTAGCTTATTTGTGAGTTTTATTGTTTAAAAGATAAATAAATGTTTGAATTTTTTTTTTTAAATTTTGTTGGATTAAAAACTGTTCAAACTTTTTGAAATTTGAAAGTTTTTTGATTATGTACAAATCATTTAATGGGCTACAGCTAAGAGCTAGCAATGTATTATTATATTAAATAAGTGAATAAAAAACAAAGTAGAATGCATCAAATTACGAGTCTCATTTTTCAAGTGGAATTGAGGTGTTGATACATATTCTTCTTCCTGTTGGCACATTCACCAAAGGAAACATGGCATGCTAAGTAATCATTATTCAATGGGTAAGGTGTGAGATTAATTAACTTCTTCGATATTGGTTCACTCGGTTTTATGAAATGTGTCCTTTCGTATAAAATCAAACTTTGATCTTATCAACAACTATGATATGGTATGATATGATGTTCATGTTGACTTGTGAAGCATTTGTTTAACATCGTTACTAAGCAAAAGTCTTGGGTCCAATCGGTTCGCCCTGACCTATACGAGTGAGCGAACCACATGAGTTCTTGGACGTGTTTCTCTAATAACCAATAATACGAGTGAGCGAACCACAAAGACCAAGTTGCATCAAATGAGCATAAAAACACGTTCTAAAGTTGGTTGAGCTAGAAGTTGTGATTCATTTTCTGAATTTTGCTAAAATCCAACCGACACGTAAATGTTCAAAGTTTACCAGCAAAACACATGATAATATATAAAAAACAAGCAAAGAAGAATTAGAGTAGTCATATACTAATGATCATTAAGTTTCTAAACAAAGATCAAGTTGCACCAAATGAGACAAAGTCTAAAGTTAAACAGATATGACAATAGAAAAGGTGTAAAGCTAAAGTTGCATGAAACATGATACTCATGAAACATGCAAAAGCAAAAGTAATTGCGTAAAATATGCCACTCACAATATTCTTCAACTTTCCATGCATATTAATTAAATCTTGATGGGTTAGTAATACATGCGTATTAATTAAATCAAGAACCTTGTAAATGAAAAAAAAAAAGTCCAACGGAATCACTTTTTTTTGTGCCAACGGTAACGGCACTAAATGTGGTGTCAAAGGGTTTTTGGTGCCGTTGAGTATTTTGCTGACGTGACAGTGTTTTTGGAGAACGACACGAGCCAAACGGCTCCACGACACCAACTGCTCTAAGAATGTGGTTTATCAAAAGAAAATTACGCTCCACGACCCCGCTGCCGTTAGGCGCGGGTACCCGGCTAGTGTAAAATAAAGTTGATCAAATTAGATAATGTATATGGAAACATGACTTTAAATAAGTGATACGTAAATAGATGTATACGACAACTTAATTGAAACCTACAAAAGTATTTTGGTACAAAAAAAAAAAAAAAAAAAAAAAAAAAAACTTGGAATTATAAATTGAGAAGGGATTATTATAACCCCTTACATTCAATGTTCATATTTACTTCACTTGTACTCCTTCAACTCTTCCATCTTCTTTTTCAACACCCTAAAACATACCACAACCCACTTGCATGCTAAAAACCCTGAGACATACAACAATTAACTTGTTTGGCCGCCCAGGCGCCCATCTCCTTTGCAAGCAAACATTTTCTTTTAGGCGATCAAGCTCATGGCTTTTGATTTCTTTTAGGTCACTAAAAACCCATAAACATACCACACACCAAACTATGTTTTTCTTAGTTTTAAAAAGGAGATTAACACGGTTCAAGCTATGTGTTACACCAGCAAGGTAAAACAACAACTTCCATTACCATTTTAACTTCCTTTCCTTGTTCATCATAGTTTAGAATATGATATGGTTAGGGCTTGTGATTTATAAAAACAAATTTGTTACTTGTTTAGCGTATGATAGTTTATGTTTCTGTAGTTAGGATACGGAACGTGGTAATTCTGCTAACCAAGTTTAGATTTGTGCCTAGTGATTTTGTTGATGTATTAACCAAGTTTCTGATACATCTAGCGATTTATGTTGTTGAATTCCGTTCACGGTGTTCTAAAATGAATCGTATTTACTTTCTTTTTTTTGCTTAGTATGCGTTGAAGCTGCAATGAACAACCACACTCATGATGTATTCAAGTGTCTTTTTGGTCTATACATAATAATTTATTATTTCTCCTTGTACCAGTTCCTTTTGTCGTCATCAACGGATGGGAAGATAAAACACTGGTCATACGACGATAGGGTCTTAATAGCCGATGATAATTCTCCTGGGCATTCATCCACCACTATGGCATATGAGTAGTTGGTCTTTTTTGATAAAGTAGTAAAAGTCTTTTTTTGATCATGTTGGACCTTTAATACTGATATCATTGTGTTTATAGGAATAGATTTAATATTCATGCTAGATTTGTGAGGAATATTGGTGTTTGATGTTAAATATTACTTTGCATCTTAGAGTTCATAAATGCTCACTCGTGAAATCTAGCATGCATTTTCGATACTTGTATGGTTATATAGTTTCCTAATATTTGGTTTTTGAAATTTCAAAGATAGCATACCTAATGGATCCGGACGGAGTACGAGCAACGCAGCTTTGGCTTGCTAAAGTCCCTTCTGGTACCTCATTGGACGCTTCGTGTACCTCATTGGACGTGCCTGATTGATTTTGATCGGGTTTTTTTATGCACACAGAGGAAACACACTCATCTTTGCACCCATCTTTACACCGGTGGCATCTCCAATTCAAGCTTGCTCTTTACAATTTTACATCCTCCGCACAGTAGAGTAGCCTAACACGCAGGCTCGGAGCCCAACATCAATCTTAGAGCTATTACACTTTTCTTCCACAACACTAAACACACGAAGACCCATCTCCCCTACAAAAAGACACTACTCTCAGGCTCATGGCTTTTAATTTCTTTCGGGTAACTAATCACGATGTTTTTCATAGTTAAAAAAGGACATTATATATTTGCCCTTATATTATGTAATGTTTTGTAACCATTACAATTCTTATATCTTATAAATATTTTATCCCATCGTTTTTATTAGAAGATATATAGGCCCAAGCCCATTTGTTGGTTTAGGGTTTTTAGGGTTTTATATGTAGTCACCATTATAAATGGTGGATGAATAAGACATAACACCTCACGGGGTTTCATTATCTAACATGGTATCGGAGCCGGTCTGATCCTCAGACATAGGTGGCTAAGTTGAGCCGCCTCCTTTATAACACCCCGTCAAACCCTAGCTGCCGCTATTTATCTCTTTTTCAAAAAAAAAAAAAAAAAAAAAAAAAAGAAAAAAAAAAAAGAAAAAAAAAAAATAAAAAAAAAAATCTGTTTTTATTTTTTTGTTTTATTGCTTCTGCTTTTGCTGTTGCTGCACGGTGAAGATTAATCTCCGCTTGCTGTCGGATGTCTTCATCAACAAATATGTTATTTGCTTTTGCCACTGCATTTATTTGTTTTTACTGTCTACTTGCTGCCGGAATTCTTCATCAACAAATTATGTTTTTATTGCTTTAATGTTTGTTTAGTTTTCTCATCCAATCCGAGTTTTCACGATTTTGCCGCTCGGATTGCGTGGGAGTATTAGAAGATATATAGGCACAAGCCCATTTGTGGGTTTAGGGTTTCTAGGGTTTCATATGTAGTCACCATTATAAATGGTGGATCAATAAGACATAACACCTCACGGGTTTCATTATCTAACAGTCTTCACTGTCAAAATGTAGAAATAATTATATGTTTGACTTGTTTAATAGAAATGTATTAAATCAAAAGTGTTAAACTTGTCCAGACGTCCAGTTATTCTTTTAATTTAATTTATTCCATCAATAGTGCCATCAAAACACACAAGGTTTATTACTAACGTATCATTATTGCCCGTAATGCCGTCTAATCGTCTATTTTGAGATTGGGCCTTTCTAGTAACAACTAATCTTAGTGGGTGTCCAAAGCAAGTAGAATTGATTTGCACACTCATGTTTTTTATTGGTATATTCAAATTTACTCATTACATAATTGTACATTGTCACAAAGCGAATTTTTCTTTCGCCTTTTACTAAAGAATAATTATACATTGTCTACAACCTGTTTTATCTAATTGTACAATTGAGTGTGCAAATCAAAATAAAAAATGTTCAAATCATCTCCCTTTTAAAATACTTGTCTGTATAAAAATACTTTTGCTCTTAGAAATTGCTTAAACCGCCTAAACTATGTACGGTCCGAGTTACAATAATTGTGTTACAAACATGATGTAGTCTGTAAAAACCTACACAATATTGTTTGATTTGCCTCAAGACTTTTTTTCGATCTATTATTTTAAACTTATAAATGACTAAAATGTCTTATCTTAAAGTGATGTTAGACTGGTACAACCATTGTTAAGGTGCCGTTTGGTTTGAATGCTAGAATCACTTTCGGAATTAGATTCATAAATAGGGTGGAATAGATATGATGTTATGATACCAATTCAATTGTTTGGTAAAATATTGTTGGTATTCAAATGACTAGTCCCACTTTTATACGTGTAAGTTTTCTTTACACAAAACAATTATAGGTTGAGATATTATTAAATTTGATATTAAAATATTAAAGTACCATTTGTGAATATAAAATCAGAGAATGAATATAATAGGTGGCCCCTCCCATGTCTTTTGAGTACGCCCCACAATCCGTCATTCATTCCAGAATCTCAATCCCGTTCATTTCTACCAAACAAATTTTATGGCTATCAAAGTATTCCTTGATTCCCATTAATGCATACCAAACGCACCCGTTTGCAACAGTATTCCTTGATTCCTAGAAATATAAACAGAATATAAACCATGAAAAGAAACCAAAAATACACGTTTGCAACAGTTTCTTTTTTATCTTTGTGTAAAAAAAATGATTTCTATTTTGAGATGGATGTTGTTGAGTTTCCGCTGTGGACTTAGAGCAACGGATCATGTTTTTATGAATTTGGATTTGAATGTTTTTATGAATCAAAACTAAGCTACAAGTTGAGCTCGAATGTTCCGCCCTCAAGCAAAAATTGAACATCAAGAAGGCTTATCGAGCAACATAACTAATGTTGCAAACTTGACGTAACTTTTGCAAATACAGTTCGAGTCATGCGGAGCTCAAACTTGTCTTGTAGTTTGTAACTCTAGTCGAAGAGCCAATGCTTATGAACCATCACTAGCTTTCAGCTTGCCAACTATCTCAAACTCATAGTCAATGTGTTTCCCGGTTATCAAGCATGTGAAGACCAGCTTGTTGGAGTATGCTCTTGTCATAATGACTAATTATATGGCTAGACATATGTGAGCCTATGGGGTCACACACATATACACTGAGGTGCCATTTTATATATCATGTTTATCGTATTTACGATATAAAAATAACCGTAAGTATCCAGGAACCGCTATTGGGCTTCTAATGAATAAGTAATGGACTTATTACATTGGACTAGAAAAACAAATGGGAAGCCCATTTTGAGCCCAATAGGGGCCGGCCACATTCAATGAATAAGGAGGGATTGGTTTGATTATTTGGTCAAGGGTTATACTAATTACATTCCTATGAATTAGCTAACTAACCAAGAAATATATTCTCTATCTCCTCTCCTCTATTGTGTACGGCAAAAACACAAACCAAACCTAGGGTTTGTATTTTCATCATCTCTTTCTTGTATCTTGTTCATCCAAGGAAGACTAGATCGGTTACGTGTTAAAAGACTAGCATCTATTGGCATACGGTGACGTGTAGTGCGTTTCACACTTAGAAGAGATCAACCTTATTGATCTCTTGGGGTTTCTTGATCAAGTCGTGGGTTACACTTGTGTTGGTGACATCCGGATCACGCTACAAAGGTATAACTTATGTGTTTATTTATTTGATTGATCATATGGCACTATGGATCCTGTTATGGTGATGTTCTTCCGCTGCGTTTATAATATTAATTGTGGGAAACTAGAAGGTGGGTTGAATAGTTTACCGGTTTAAAAAACTTCTTTTAAAAATCTTGTTTTAAAAGTATGCTATTGGAAACTTTGATTCGAACTCTATGTGTAATCAAACAACACCAATATGAACTACAAACTAAGCTACGTAATAATAACAAATAAAAGTAAAGAGTAGAGTTGGAAAGATCAAACCGAGACAGAGGATTTATAGTGGTTCGGCTACGAAGCTCTTCTTCGCCCTACTCCACTCCCCGAGTACCACACTCGAGAGTTTCAAGCACTATGTCAACAACCTCCCTTAAGGCGGAGAAAACCGTACACGTCGCTTATCCTATTTCCGACACTAAGCTAGATGTCGAGTGCTAATCTTAGCTAGCACCAATCTACCAAGGTCCACGCGACCAAACACACAAGCCCAATGGCTTCAAGAGATCACCAAGATCTCAACACGATCACAACGATCAACACTCACTTCACTCTACTCAACTAACATTAACCTAATGACCCTTGATCTTCTTGATCAATCACACAAGCCCAATGGCTTCAAGAGATGTTCACTATCTCTATAGATCACACTTGATCTTCACTCTCACTTACAAAAAGAAAATAAACTTGATGTATGCTAAGACACAACAAGGTTGTAACAAATGTTACAAGAACCTATCAACTATAACTCTAGTATCTTCTTGATTACTTGAGTTCTTCTCTTGCCAATGAAGAGGGATGACAACACCTTGTATCAACTTGGATACTTGTGTTCTTCTCTTGCTAGTGAAGAGGTATGAAGAGGATCACTTGAAGGATGATTGGATCACTCTTGAAACAAAGAAAAACTAATCTAATTGACCCTTAGAAGTGAAAGGTGTGAGAGGGTGTAACTAAGGGATTTTTCTGTGTGTGAAGGGTGCCTAAAACTGTGAAAGAGGTGGGTATTTATAGGCAAAGAAAATCTGAACGTTACAATTCAAAATGGTACGGACGGCTCCACTAAATGACCCACGGCTCCGTTAAATTTAACGGTACCGTGGAGCCGTGGTAGACTAGGACGCTCCAAATTTTGTCTTTTCTGGTGAAAACTTATTTGGGGAAGGTTGGAGCTGATTTTGGGGGGAAAAATAGCTGTTGTGATTTTCAAACTTATTTTTCCATTAAAACATTTCTTAATATTTCAAAAATAATTTGTCATGTATATTTTTGAAAAAATGTTTTGTCCCATTTAAGATGTGAATTTTCAAAACATGAATTCACTTCTTTGATCACTAGTTCAAGTTGTAACTTTGTTCAAGAGTGATTTGCGTAGAAACGGGATCTTCCGATTAAAAACTTGTTATCGTTAATTTTAACGTAACGTGAGTTCACATTTTGTCATCCTCAAAACGTGAAGTAATCGAAAGATATAAATAACGTTTCTAGAACATTATTTGCATCAACAATCTCCCCCTTTTTGATGATGACAAAATATAAACTCATTTTAGGTTAAAATTAGTTTTAACAAGTTTTTAATGAGTTTACTCCCATTTCTCCCCCTTTTTGTCAAATCAAAAAGGTGATTAAGGCTCCCCCTTGATGTGTACTCCCCCTCATTTGGAGAACACAAAGGAATCGAGCAATGGATCGTGCTACAAAACAAAGTTAGACGACAAATATACAATATCTAACAAGTAGCACATTGTGACAAATAACCAATCCCTTAAAAGGAAAACCTCCACATAAAAACATTCATTCATAAAACAAACAAGTGTCATAGTAATGTATGACTACATAGAAGGCACTAGGAAAGATAACACTAAGAAAGATAACAAGAAGCCTAAATTCCTAATGACTAGAGACAAGCTTCATTTCCAAGAGGGGTCCTAAGAGTTTATTGTGGAGGACTAAACAAGCAAGTGTTTAGTTGTTTTGGTTAGGAGGTGGTGGAGATTGGGGCCCCATTTGAGGTGGTGGAGGTGTCAAGAGATGTTCTATAAAGTAGAACATGAAATGAATCTCGTCTCTTAAGAAGTAGATGAGATTACGGTTGTGGAGACAACATAGGCAATTAGCATTATGTAACTCCAAGGGATGTGGTTGGTTGGGTTGTGCCATGATAGGAGATGGTGATTGTGGTAGGGTTATTGGAGGTGAAATTGGCATGGCATTGTCCAATGGGGTGAAGGGAGATGGTGTGTATTCCATTGATGATGTGGTGTAATAGGATGATGAAGATGTTGTGTAGGTAGATGATGTTTTAGATGGTGCATAAGGTGGTGATGGTGAGTATGGAGTGGCTTGGGAAGGTGGTGTCATAGCTTCATCATCTCTTGTGAGATCCACAAAGAGTGGTTTTGAGGGTGGTTTTACGGTTATCCTAGGTTTCTTGGAGATTTCAGAGGTTGAACCATGTGTGGAGGACATGGTGTTTGTGTGATGGGAGGTTGAAGGTGAAGTGCAAGATAAGCTTGCAAGGGTGAGGCCTTATATAGGCAAGTTGGGTGAAATTTGAATTAAAGTTGATCATATGGTGTAGGAGGGGAATCCTAGGGTGAATGTGAGGGTGCAAGGTTTGCAGGTTTGAGGTTAGGGTGATAGGGAAATAGGAGCATTAGGAAAAATCCGTTATACAGGGTCACGGCTCCGTTAAATACCTTACGGTACCGTTAAATTTAACGGTGCCGTCCCTATTTAGTGGTGCCGTGACACTGTTGGCACAAACTTTTCCTTGCAGGCTAGTTTTGGGCAGCTAGGGGGAATTTTCTAGGGGAACTAATTCCTGGAAATGAGAGTGCCTCAACTCACTAGGTACTTATTTTCCTAATATATCCATACAATGCTACATCTAGCACATAAAGATGATCATGCATTATACTTAAAGAATCATAAGCATGCAAGCATAAAGAACAAGATAAGGTATCATCCAAATGTCAAATAGAACATTTATGTAAGCATGCAAGATAATTTGGGCATTAATTCCTAATATTATCTATTAGTAATAAACCCTAGTGAGAGATATAAATCTCTTCCTAACTACTTATGACTTGAGCATTCCCCCTTCTTGTCACACTCTCGTCTTGAGTATTTGTCTCATTCTCATGAATAGGATCATCAAAGGGTGCATAGTGGGTGGTGAGTTCGGAAGTGAGGATGGTTGAGACATAAGACTCGGTTATGGGTTTCATGACAGGTGTGAATAGGGAGTATTGAGGACCATGAAGGTAAGGGTGAAAGGTTATGAGGTGATGATAGAGACGGGTTAGGAACATCCCATAAGGTATCAATTTATTCTTGTTACCATTGAGATGTACAATTCGCTTAGCGAAGAAGTAAGCAAGATTGTAAGGTTGTTGGGTTAAGAGACAGTAAATCATATGAGCACAACACGCCGGGAGTTGCTCACGATTTCCTGTGAGACTTAGAACATTTTCTCGCAGGATGACTGCCCAAGAAAGTAGTTCATGACGCACTTCTTCCAAACGAATTTTCGTTGGATGTGGGTGAGGGTGAGTACGGATGATTTTGGTTAGTTCTGTTGGAGAGGGTATGCACGAACAGTACGGACTATTCTCCTCACGATAGTGAAAGAGAGACTCAAGACACCAATCTTCAGTATAGGCACATTGCCCATGATTGGGTATACTAAGGATTTGAGCAAATTGCTCAAGAGTTAGGACGTATTTGAAGTTTTTGACCCAAAACCAAAGTGACAAGGATTGATCCTCGTTACGTACGAGTTCAACTTGTCGGAAGAACTCCAACACAAAGCGAGGACAAATGTACTCGTTAATGTGGAGTAGACAATCGAATCCTATAGCTCTAAAGGAAGTGTTGATGTCCCGATGGTAAACTAGGGATGGATCAACGACACAGCCTTCATGAAACCGACGGGTTTCAAGATTGACATAAGCACGAATGTGGTTACCGGGTGTAGTGGGTTCACGTGAGATTTCGGGTGTATAGGTATCGGTTAGGAGATGATCAAAATCATATTCATGAGACATTTTTGTGCCCTATAAGAAGAAAAAAATTTAGAATAAAAACCAGTTGCATATAACACGTGCCTAGTGTGTGACTAAGATGTATCATGATCTGAAGCAACATTTTTGGTGGAATGGGATGAAGCAGGATGTGGCTTTGCATGTGGCTAGATGTATGACTTGTCAGCAAGTTAAGATTGAACATCAGCGCGCAAGTGGTCTTTTGCAACCTCTTGATATTCCTACGTGGAAATGGGATGAGATATCTATGGACTTCGTTACCGGTTTACCTCGTACTCTTCGGAAGCATGACGCGATTTGGGTTGTTGTTGATCGTTTGACCAAATCTGCGCATTTTCTTCCCCTTCGTATTGATTATTCTGTGGGTCGTTTGGCCCAGATCTTCCAGCAGGAAATTGTTCGATTGCATGGTATGCCGTCTTCTATTGTGTCCGATCGTGATCCTCGTTTTACGTCTCGTTTCTGGAAAGGGTTACATAAAGTTTGGGGTGCACGGCTTAAATTCAGTACGGCATTTCATCCTCAGACCGATGGGCAGTCGGAGCGGACGATTCATACATTGGAGGATATGTTGAGGTCTTGTGCTTTAGAGTGGACAGGCCACTGGGATGATTACTTGTGTTTAGTGGAGTTTGTCTACAATAATAGTTGGCACGCGAGTATTCGCATGGCTCCGTTTGAGATGTTATATGGGCGTAAGTGTAGGGCGCCGGTTTGTTGGAATGAGGTAGGAGAACGACTCACTGAGGGACCTGAAATGATTAGGATTACTAATGAGAAAGTGGCTGTAGCCAGAGAGAAGTTGAAGGAAGCTCGTGCTAGGCAGAAGAGCTATGCTGATCGTCATCGTCGTGATGTTATGTTTAATTCTAGTGATCGTGTTTTCTTGAAGGTTTCACCTTTTCGAGGTGTTAAGCGTTTCGGTATGAAAGGGAAGCTTAGTCCGCGCTATATTGGTCCGTTTGAGATTCTTGATCGCGTTGGTGAGGTATCTTATCGTTTGGCGCTACCTCCCCAGTTATCGCACGTGCATAACGTATTCCATGTGTCACTTCTTCGTGGGTATAATTATCATCCGCTTCACGTTGTGTCTTGCCCGTTCGATCAGATTCGGGAAGACCTTTCTTATAGTGAAGAACCTGAGGCCATTTTGGAGCGTCAGGAAAGAGTCATGAGAACTAAAACCATTCCGTTCGTAAAGATTCTTTGGAAGAACCATCCTGAGAGCGAGGCTACTTGGGAAACCGAAGAGTCGATACGATCCGATTATCCGAATTTCTCTTTTTGACTTGGTACGTTTCATTTCGATATTGCTTTCAATTTCGCATTTTCATTTCGATTTCGCATTTCAATTTTCAAGGACGAAAATTTTTTTTTAGAGGGGAAGAGTTGTAAAACCCCAAAACTAATATAATCCGGAATGACAAAAATACCCTCGAATTTAAAATTTTGAGAACATATAAAAACTATACAAGTAATGTTAAGTACACTTAACCTAAGTTCCAATTTAACTAAAAACCTTACATTACAACATATGTGGTACAAAAAAAAAGAAAGAAAAGAACATACATATATGCCCCCCCCCCCCCTTGACCACAATTGAGACCAAGTTCTTGATTTGCATAATAGGTAATTAGCCATTAAGGTGATTGATACATTCCCTAAATACCAAACCAAATATTCGGCCTTCTTCAAATTCCATATACCGATCTTCACAAAAAAATAACAAAACCCTAAAATCCTCTCAACAAAATTTCGGCCCTCTCCTCTTGTGCTGCTGTGTCGATCCAAAGGAACCCAAGAGAAGCCTTGAATCTTGCCCTTAATTCGTGTCTCATCCATCACAAGGTAACCGTGTAACACATATGTTAATTCATACGAATTTGTGAATCAAAAACTAATAAAAAACATGTGTCTTTTGCCCTTTAGTTTGCTGCTGCCGATCGACCAAAGAAGGAGGAAGAGAAGACCATTCGTGTGGTGTTTTTGATTTTGTTGTGTTCGTGTTCTTCGTGGTCTACGAGGGTATTGTATCACATACCTTATTCGATCCTTGTTCTTGTTTTCTTTTTTGTTCTAGTCGAATTAACCACATAAAATGTCACATAAAATAATAAGTTATGAAAACCCTAAAAACTGTTATGTATGAATCGAACCAGGGTTTTATGGTGAAATTATTCGACTTGATTGTGTTAAGACCTGTTTTAAATGACCTAAATATGTTATGGACTCACCTAAAATCGTTTGGTGTCAAGAACTAATGAATGGAATGACGAAAACCCTAAGATAAACATGGTTCTGTGATAACTGCTTCTGAGCTGGATTTTTATTCGACTTTAACCGGCTATAACTAAATGATGGAATCGAATTTTTGGGTGTTTTAAGAGTCTAAAACTAAGTTCAATGAAATGGCTACCTGGGAAAATTTAGTTTGTAATTTTTAGAGGCCTGGAAGGTTACTTTTTGATTTTTAGAAAATTATGTGTCTGATCGGATTTGTGAGTCTGGAAAATTAGTCAGGGTTTATGATTTTTAATTTTCAAACCGTGTCGAGTTAGAAGGTTTCCTTTGAACTGGGTAATCATTAGGATGTCTATTACTTCTTGGAATTTTTATAGATTTTTTTGAATTTATTTGGATGGGTAAAAAGGTATGAAATTGTCGAGTGTTCCATCAGATACGATTTTAGAACATGTTGAGAAAATGGATTTTTAATACGTACCTATGCAATTAATAAAATCTGGAAAATTTTGATAAAATACTATAGACATTTGAGCATCTCTGGGAATTTTTGGGAATTTTATTACTGAGTTCTTATACGGTTTACAATTTATTGAAAACCTAACAATTTCGTATATAAAACTGTGAGAAATTATAAAAAGGTTAAAAAGGTAATTAAAAGGTGTTTTGTGTTTATTTTATAAACTTAAAGGTTTAAATCGTCATTCTTTTAAAACTAAAGGACCTAACTTGTGAACACCTGTAACTTTATAGTAATTACATTTTACACCCTAATATTATGAGAATTGCATATTAATCCCTAAACTTGTGATAATTACATAATAAACCCTAAAAGCATGGAAACTACATTACGAACCCTAAATTTTTGTAAAAGACATTATGAACCTTAAACTACGAATATGATCGTCTATAATACTTTAATTTGACATACGAGAATGTTAATAATCAAAGTTACTTAACATGGAAGGAGAACTAAAATGAAACCCTATGATTATATGAACTTATAAGAGAACTTGTGATTATTTGTAGATCGGGTGAAGAGGGAGTGATCTCCTACTTGATTTGATTTTTATTTCTTTGCTTGCGTATTTCGTTAAGGTACGGATATTCTGTCTTACTCTAAGACACATTGCTTCGTACATTTATGCTTTCCCTTTTCACTAGGGATATTTCTTATGATCCGATGACTGCTATGATTCCCTTTTGTTTGATTCTTGGCTCTCATTGTATGACTGCCAATCCTATATGATTCATTCTGACATTTATTTTAAATGCCTCTGCTATGATATGATTATTTGTTTGCCATGCTTTGTTGAGATACACTTTCGTTTCTCTTGCTATGCTTTGATTATGATTTGGTATGATATGATATTCCGTGCCTGAGCTAACCTAGTTCTAGAGGTACTAGGACCATGTTTAGGATGGCACCCTATGCATGACACTCCCGTAGAGGTGTGATAGATCTACGGCGTTCCCCTTTTGATATGATATGATTTGTGATCACTATTGGCCATTTCCGTGTGTGTGTACCCAGTCTAGTACTGGCATACATACTTTTTGATGGGAGCGTATGGATGCATCCTAGGACATTTTGATATGTATATGATTTGGTGACCAGGTGGTGTGTGCCTTGCACCCCTTTTCACACTTTTGGATTAGCACTTAGAGGTCTCCCCTCTTCGTGCACTTATATGATATGATATGATATGATTTGACGGAATTTGTTTGGAGTTCATATGGCACATCCTTATATGACATTTTCTTTATTTCCATTTCGTTCTTATATTCCGTTCTTATTCAGTTCTCATGCACTCTTATCTTTTGATATGCTTTGATTCGTATGACTTATGATTATGCTTTCGTATCTTTCTTTCCTTCGTTGCTTATGCTTATTTACCCTTATGATTTGTTATTCGTATATATCCGTTCACTGGGCTTTTTAAGCTCAGCCGCATGTTTTCTTTCTTATGCGGCAGGTAATAAGCAGAGCGACGGGCATGGGGATGAGAGAGTAGATTATTGAGAGACCCATTTTGTTTATCATTTGTAGTCCATTGTTTCGGACATTTCATTATTTCCGCACTTCGAATATTATTTTACTTTGGTTTTGTATAGTTAACCCATTATGCGTTGGGATTATCTTTGATACTAGACTTGATGTTCATGGCCTAGTTATTTATTAAAGACTTCCGCTTGCGTTTATGTATGCTTTGTATGACACCATAATGTGATATCTTGACCTTGGCGGGTCGGGGTGTTACAACCATATAGTGCTTTCTTGAGTTTATAAACATGATTCGGATATTCGAAATCAACGAATCCCGGAGGTTGAGCAACATATACCTCCTCGTTGATATAACCATTAAGGAATGCACTTTTCACGTCCATTTGGTACAATTTAAAGTCTAAGGCACACGCATAGGCAAGGAGTATTCTAATAGATTCTGTTAATACAAATAGCGTCTCAAAAACGTTATTTATATTCTTTGATCTTTCATTAGTTTTGTTAATGAAAAATTAAAGGAATATCTTTTAGCAAATAATAAATACTAGCTTAAGTCTCTTAAGTACACATTTTACACTTCACATATTAACCAAGAATTACAAGTTTGCTTATTTAGTAACTTGTTTCTTTAAAAGGAAACTTTAATTCTAAAACCATTCCATGACATCATTGCATGCATCACATACAATATCTTTGATATATCTTGGTTAGATTTGCAAGATACATAGTTGACATTTGAGGATCTTGGATGATTTGGTAAGATACAACTAAGATATGGTAAGAGACAACTAAACCTTAGCTGTCATGTCCCACGGATCCAAATCATATAAAGGACGGATCCCTTGTGAGGGATCCGTGGGATCCGTGAGCTGAAGATCAGCTTGCCTATAAATAGGAAGCTGATTATTTGGCTCTCTCATCACTCATATAGCTTTAACACACATATTCATTCAGTACATATCTTACTAACATCATTCATAGTTTCATTTCACTTTGATCTTTCATTTTGTAGAAAAGAGATCAAGCATTCAAGGATCTACAGAACCGTAATCCTTTAGTTGCATTACTGTGTGATATTGTAGTTTGTTTCACACATCATATCTTTCATTTGTAATCAGTGAGTGTGGTTAGTGCTTTAGTCCTTAAAGCACAAAGAGTGTTGGGAGTAGTTGTACCCGTGTAAAGAACTCGACATCTAGCTTAGTGTCGGTAAAGTAAATAGGCGACGTCAGGTTGGTTCTACCTTGTGAAAGAACCCGGTGTTTAGCTTAGTACCGGAAAAGGAAGTAAGCGACGTGTAAAGGTTTTCTCCGCCTAGAAAAGGAGTTTGTTTCTTAGTGAAATATAAACTCTCGAGTAGGAAACTCGGGGAGTGGAGTAGGGCAAGGAAGAGAGTCCTTGTAGCCGAACCACTATAAACAACAGTGTCGTGTGGTTTGATCTTTCCTCTCTTTATCTTTTGTTTACATTGTGTGATTATTTATTTGTGATTGTTTCCTTTGAAATTAACATATAGTAACAAAGCAAATAAAACTTTAAAACGGTAAAAACTATTCAACCCCCCTTCTAGTTTTCCACAATTGGCATCAAGAGCTACGTTACTTAAGATCTTTAAAATATATTGTATTTTAAAACTTAAAACGATCCATGGATTTTGAAAACTTTAAAGAAGGGCAATCTATGCAGAGACCACCTCTATTTGAACCAAATTGTTTTATTTATTGGAAAAATCGCTTTGAGACTTATGTAAAGTCAAAGGACATAGATCTATGGTATATTATAGTTGATGGTGATTACAAACCTATTAGTAATAATATTTTGGGTGGTCGGGATGAAGGAGCTTCTCTTACTCGTCACAGTGATGAGCAAAAGAAACTAATTGCCAAAAATAATGAAGCCAAAATGATGCTTTATAATGCCTTACCTAAGAAAGAATCAGAAAGAGTTTTTATGTGTAAAATGGCTAAGGATATTTGGCAATCTCTTATTATCACACATCAAGGGAACTCACAAGTAAAAGATAACAAAATTGATCTCCTTGTCCAACAATACGAACAATTTGTTATCTCTGAAGATGAGACCATTGATAGTGCGTTTTCTAAGTTCAATACTATTATTACATCACTTAAAGCACTTGATGAATCTTTTTCTAGTAAGAATTTTGTCAGGAAATTTCTAAGAGCACTCCATCTGAAATGGAGAGCAAAGGTGACAGCTATCGAAGAATCTAAAGATCTCTCAAGCATGACACTGGATGAGCTCATAGGAAACCTTAAAGTTCACGAAATGATTATGGAAAAAGACTCGGAAATTGTCAAAGGCAAAAAGGAGAAGATTAAGTCTATTGCCTTGAAAGCCAAAGTCGAGTCAAGTGATGATGATGAGTCTTGTTCAAACAGTGATGATGAAGAGTATGCCATGGCCGTGAGGGATTTCAAGAAATTCTTCAGGAGACGAGGAAAGTTTGTAAAACCACCTCGTGATGAAAAGAAATCCTCTCGGAAAGATCGTGACGATAAGAAAGGTAAGGTTGATAGGAAATGCTATAGGTGTGGTGACTCCAGTCACTTAATAGGAGAATGTCCAAAGCCTCCAAAGACCAAGTCTCAAAGAGCCTTCGTTAGTGGAGCTTGGAGCGATAGTGAAGGAGATGATGATGATGAGCCTAAGAACAACGAAATGGCACTTATGGCTAATGACACAGAAGAGGTACATTCTGATTCATACTCCTCTATAGATGATGAAACCTTAGAAGTAGAATATAACAAACTGTGTGACGTTACTTTAAAAATCATAAACAAAAACAAGTTTTTGAAAACAAAGACAACACTTTTAGAAAATGAAGTATTTTGGCTTAAAGAAAAAGCAATACGAATTGAAAAAGGTAAAGATAGTAAAGAAACGTGTGTGTCTTGTCAAGAACTAAAACTTGAATTAGAAACCTTAAGAACCACACAGGAAGATTTAATCAAACAAAATTCAAAGTTTAAAAGGTTTGATAAAAACATAAGTTGTGCAGATGAAATAATGAAAATGCAAAAGCTACCTCATGATAAAACAGGACTAGGCTTTATGAAACTAGGAACCTTAAGTGATTATAAGGAACAGACTGTGAATAAAACTGATTCAACCAAGTTGGACACTCACGGATCCGACGGATCCAAAAATTTGGATCTGCCAAGTGTATCCAAAGGATCCGCGAGTACAGAAGTCGAACAGAGGGTTCACAAAGTCGACCGTTCCGAGTTTGTTAAAGT